>VDFB02035698.1:0-24605 GCA_007258455.2 Sequoia sempervirens | reverse complement strand
CAATTTCATTATTTGAATTCGTTCAACTTCTTTACATCTATTTATTAATCATTTTAGGAGTTAGATTAGAAAATTGCTTTTACTATTGCTATCAAGTTTGGTTTCATTTGTTCACTGTCATCTGCCATTGTGGACAAAGCATTTCAGAGGGATAATCATAAGATAAGCCTACTCAATTCAAAAGGTACACCCGCCTGGGTTTAGCAGCACCTAAAGAGTAGAAGGTTGAGTTCTCTTAACCTTGTTCTGTTACCCTAAAATGTATCAAGAGATTGGCAGCCTCTTGAGGTATCCTTGCCTGTGTTTTTGAGAGCTAACAAATTGGCGACTCCGCTGGGGAGATATCAGAAAATTCAGTTGAAGACCATCATATAGAGTCATTGAAGAAAAGGTTATAATTTCAGAAAGAGTGATTCCACTGGGAGAAGATCAGAAATAATGGTTTTCCTACTTTTGGAAAAGTAGGTGGCGACTCTGAAGGAATATTTTGTAGCTGTTCAAACATGAATGAAAGAAGATCTCAGTTCTGGGGAGGTCATGTTGGAGCTCCTCATAGTCAGCAATATATTCCATATCAGCACTATGGTCTGATGTACCAGCATCCGTACCCACCTAGTGCCCCCCCTCGTCAGTATACAACAATGATCAAACAGTTTGATTTGGTAGGGATTCCATTATCCCCTTATCCAATGGATGGCAGTTGGAGAAGTATTGATCCAAAGTTTACAGGGTGTGATGCAATCACTGCTGAAGATCATTTAAGAAGTTTCGATGCTTTTATCCAAGATTTGGATGTGCCCTATGAAGATTTACGCATGAGGCTATTTATGATATCACTGGTTGAAGATGCCAGGGATTGGTTCAACAACCTACCACCTGTCTCTATTGATTCTCTCCAAGGATTTCAAGATCAATTGCTCGAGCAGTTTGGGAATCTAGGTGCACCAGATTATGCTCTTCGTGAATTATTGCACATTCAGAAAGATCAAAGTGATACAATTTATGATTTCAATCGGAGATTCAATAAGTTGTAGAATAAAATACCTATTGGATCAAAGTTGCCAGATTCCGTAGCATTGAGTATTTATTTGAATTCATTTGATCCAAAGATAGGGTATGAGTTGAGAAATAAATTCCCAAGAAGTTTGGTTGAAGCATAGAAGATGGCACAAACAATTGAAAACAATAGGAAGGCTGCTGGGATAATCAGTAAAAAAGATATTCCTAGGGTTTCTCAACAAAGCAACACATACAGGAATGAAAGGCCGAGGTTGCATGACATGCCTTATAATATAGACTGGAAGGACAACAAACCTATAACAGCTAGGCCTGGAAACAAGGAAGCTCCTGGTCCATTGACAAAGGGAACATATATAGTAACTAACAATTACTTCTGTGATTTTTGTGATATGCCACATTCCCCAGATTATTGTGTTGTAGCCCAAAGGATGCAAGAAGAGGGAATGCAGATGGAAAACAATGAAGAAGATCACACAGTATATCTGGCTTCAGATACTTTTCATCAGGTTGAGGAGGATGAAGGTGCATGGCATCTCTCTTGCACAACAAATTGTCACAGAGAGAGCAGTGTTTGTTGTGAATATTCTGATGCTGATGATGAACCTGAGGATTCTGATCTGTAGTCAATGGATTCTTCTTCTTCTTATGAGGATTTGGATGAAGAGGCAATGGGAGATGATGATTCATCAGATAGTAAGTATACAATACCTGGCTACAGTTGAAAGTTATGAAGATACATTTGATCATGATGAGGTTTGTACATTTGAAAGTGATTTCCAATTTTTTTCAAACTCGTTGTATGATGAAGAGTTAAATGAAGATCAGATGATTTTTTGCCAAGGTGTGTCAATGAGTAAGTTTCAGATATTTCCAAATCCATTCTATGAAAAGGAGGAAATAATTTTAGACAAGCAGAATGATGGAATAAATAACTGCATTGATGATGTTTATGATTTCCCATTCTCTGATGGTATTGGATTTCTGTTTGATAATGAAAAAAGCAAGGAGTATAATTGTAGTGATGAAAATATAGAGACTTGTTCACTTGTCAGTGAATAGATTGCAGATTGGTTTACTTCTGAATACCAGGGATGTGCACATCAAGATGATCTTGAAGTTTTGTCTCCAGCTTACTTTTGTTTTGATAGTGAAAAATCTTTGTGTAAAGATTCTTATGACTCCCTGTGTATTTCTTGGAGTGATGGTGATACTTTTGGTATTAATAAGAAGTTTGCTTCCATTCAGGATGAGGTGTGTGATTCTGGAATTTCTAACTCATGTGGAAAAGATGTTTATTTGCATGCCAAGGTTGGAAAAATTCTAGATTTGATTGATTCATATATGCTAGATACTGGAGATGTGAGTTATAATCTAATGTTGATTCCAAATAATGATACTAAAGAGGTGCAAAAGGTTCTAGATTTGTGTGTTTCAGACAGTGTTGATATAACAGAACATTTTGTTTCTCAAGTAAAGCACTTTGATGATAAATTTTCAATACAACTGGGAGAGTGTTTCATAATATATGACAGTGAGAGAGATAATACAAAATTTTGCATTAAATATGTGTGCATTTTGTATATTGGAGATAACAGATATTTGTCTGGTAATGACGAGTATAAATTGTAGAATGATGTAAGGAATTTGGTCCAGGCTGAGCTTGGTGGTTTTCTCAAAACTTGCACTAACAGTGACAGGAAGGATTGCATCTGTGTCTTCAAAAGAAATCTGATGAACTCAAAATAAAACCAGGTATTTGACAGGGGAAAGTATGAGATTGTAACAGCTCAAAATAGGTCAAGTTGAAACACAGAGGATTAAGGGTTGCCAGTGCATGGACAATTCTTGCTTATCCTCTTTCAAAATTCCTTTCCATGCACAGTAGTTTAGGGTTCTGGTTCACCCCCATTTTGCATTCATTTTGCATCCATTTCACTTCCATTTTTGCATTCATTTTTCATTCATTCCATCATGCTTCTGGTCCATTTCCATTCTGCTCATTTTGTGTTTGGTCTGCTATGCTCACCCAAAGATTTTGGATCCTTGCAATGATCTGACTATCATTCATCCCCAGACGGAGCCACTGTTGGAACTGTAAAAATTTGGTGTTTTTACATATGACTTCACTCATAAATTTCTTGATTTGGTCCTACAATATACATATTTCATCTATATTTTTCCCTTTTGCCCCATAGAATCCATCAGGTTGTGCATTTTCCATCTTACTGGACCTATCGGTATAGGTTTGTTCTGGTTTCTCCCACCCATGTTGCATTTTCTACTTGCATGAGTCTGTGTTTCCTATCGGCAAGACTCATTCAATGTCACAGTGATCACAGGTTTTCTACATTCTTCATTCAGCATGACTTTCGCACTATTTCAGCGACAGGATGATACACATATTGGCAAAGGTTTTTGGTTTCGGTGAATGGTCATAACGAGTCTTTCTTGTCTCACCAAATTATACACATAAGGATTCACTTCGGCGGGATGTTTCTATTGTTTCGGCAACTACAGAGAGATCTATCAGCATGTGTTGTGACGGTAAGGGCTAACGTCTTACCAAAACATTGATGTCTTGGTGACAGGGGCACTATGGTGGTCTTCGGTGAGAGCTTGGCAGTATCGGCACAATATCTTGGTGATTTCGTTTTGTCATGTTGACCGGAAAGTTTGAGTGCATTGGGCCTTTTAGTATAGCAAGGGACTCTATACGAGAGGTCTCCCCGATTGTTGGCTGTTATGGTGACATTCAAGATGGCTTTCAGTGAGATATATCTTGGGTCACAGCGACACAAAGTGAATTGGGAGTTTTCGGTGTGACTAAATGAACTCTTTAAGACATCTCGCCGACCATCTATTGTCTTGGCGAAGGTGATGATGGGCACTCCTCAGTGAGAAAATCCTGATGTCACAGCGACTCGAAATAAATGAAGATCTTTGGTGAAGCAAGGCCTAATCTGTGAGACGTCTCTCTGAGATCATGTAGTCACAGCGATGGTGATTAAAGCAAGGTGTTCTTCAATGAGAAACTTCCTATGTCTTGGCGACTGGGAAAACACTAGGAGCTTTCGGTGGAACACGGGGTGTTCTATATGAGGTCTCCCCAACGGATGGAAGCTAGGGCAATAGTAAATGAGACAAAAGGAGCATATCGGTAAGAAACTATTTGTGTCTCGGTGATTGAAAAGTGTACTGGGGAGCCCCTCTCGGCATAACTGATACTATTTTGCGTGATGTCTCATTGACATCACAGGGTCACAGTGACTGTGAATACAACAAAAGGATACTCCTGGACTTCGGCATAACGAGTAGATGGTCACGGTGAATGTGAAGCAGGGGAACACTGGCAGGGAGCGATAAGCGATACAATTGCCTTCGGCATACCTTCAGGCCTGTCTTGGAAATTGGTTGGCGATTAAAACAGAATTTCAAAGTTCTATGGCCGACATGAATTTGAAACGATGTGATTTCTAATGCTGGTGTATATGTATGCACCCGGATTGTATTTGAATGGGAGGAGATTTTAGATCATAGAGAGTAAGTTAGAAATGGCTACAGTAAGATAATTTTTCTCTTATCAGAGACTATGTGCATGTTTTCAAATGGTGATTTCAATTGAATCAGTTGGTGTGGTAGTTTATTTTTGGTATCAATTGTCTATTGAAGTTTGTTGAAGAGTACTACTGAAGCTGTCTCCAATTTGATTTTTTCTGGTTGTTTAAATTGGAATAACAAGTTTATTTTCAGTTTATCTATGCACATTTGCTGCATTTGTGTGATTAATTAACTGGTTCTCTCAAGTAGGAATTAAATCCTTTTCATTGATCACAGTAATCAGGAAGATTCATTTGGATTATTAAAGTAGAGCTCAGTAGTCATAATCTTGCATTGTTTATACAAGTTATAAGCATATCATATGCCTGCAATTCGATCTTCTACCAGAATAAGTTGCCTACTTCTATTTCATTTGACTCTGCATACCCAACAAGGCACTGGTCTCTGCAATTTCATTATTTGAATTCGTTTAGCTTCTTTACATCTGTTTATTAATCATTTTAGGAGTTAGATTAGAAAATTGCTTTTACTATTGCTATCAAGTTTGGTTTCATTTGTTCACTATCATCTGCCATTGTGGACGAAGCATTTTAGAGGGATAATCATAAGATAAGCTTGCTCAATTCAAAAGGCACACCTGCCTGGGTTAGTAGCACCTAAAGAGTAGAAGGTTGAGTTCTCTTGACCTTGTTATGTTACCTAAAAGCGTATCAAGATATTAGCAACCTCTTGGTATCCTTACTTGTGTTTTGAGAGCTAGCAGGATCCTCATCTTGAGACACCTCAGGGAAAAGCTTGGCCTTGCCCCTATCCTCAGACACTGACACCTAGGCAGAATCATCCTTATTGACCACGAAATTCCCCTTTCCAGCAACAAGGGACCCACCATCACCAAAATTCTCCAATCCATCACCCTGGATATTCTCTGCCACCTCCTAAAATTTATCACCCACATCCTTAGAATGACCCTTGGCCTTCTTACCACTAGAAAGTCCCTCCACAAAATCCTCCTTGAGTTTGTGTTTGACATGTGGGAGGAGATATTTTTTCTTGAAAGTTGAGGGTTTCATCCCTCCAGATGAGGAGGTGTAATCTAGGCAGTGTCATACCCATTGGACCAACCCTCTAACTCCTCTTCATTTTTTGTACCCTCACTCTCTAGAATCTCTTCAATCTGACATTTCCCACTCCCTTTCCTCTTCTTTTTTGAAATAGGGGACCAGGGAGCTTGAACAATACAATTAGCTTTAATAAAATCTATAATGAGAAACATCAAGCCCTCATGCAGAAAAGGGTTTCTAGGGTTCTTCCTGAAACTTGAAACTCCTTCTAGAGACATTAAAAGGTAAAACCAGAAGGACACAAGCTTACCATGTCAAAAGTGATTCAGTAGCACAAAATGGTGACTATATAGCATCATATATCTACCGTCAAGGGTAAAGTACCACATCAACACCATCGCCACATCCTGCCAGATGGGTTTAATCTTGGTCATGCTATATCCCCCACAATACAATCTCACCATTTTAGCCTGTTCTTTGTCCCGGAGAAATTTTTGCCTAGTCGACTGCGAGATATTCTTATCCCTATAGAATTTCCTACCTTCCATCGACATACCCGTCACTTATGTTATGAAATTTTCATTAATGGTAGTATCCATACCAAACATACTAAGCACATGTCCATTCCAAGCATCAACAAAATCCTTGGAAACACTGGCCTTAAAGCCATGCAACCTCTTTGTAGAATTGCCCAGACATCGGCATTGGATTTGATGTCATCACAAGAAAGAGGCTTTGTTCTACACCTATCTCCAACCATCATTGAAGCACTTGTAGAAAGAAACCACAGACAATGATAGAAAAACAAAGAGGCAAAAGGAACATTAACACCCAGAAAGTGTGTACAGCTGCCAAGGATAGTACCGATAGTAATAATGCAAAAGAGGCTTATACAACTCAGACTTGACTAACCACAAATTCCAATGAGCATCAACTATGTGAATAGTCTAATCAACCAGAAAAATCCATAATGTCCACACATTCCAAAAGCCAAGAAGGTGGCCAAAACCAATGAGCTAATGTGAGTCATTATGAATAAAGGTGCTTAATTCAATAGGTAGGATGTCATTCACATTCCATGATCTTGATGACATCACCCCAAAATTCACCAACCAATCAACCAGAGAATTCACCTCTCTATAGGCATGATATATATAAATTTCATCAAATTCATGACTTCAAGAAATGGCATCCAGAATGAGATTTTTAATAGTCCAAGAGGGGGAGGACCCTTAGGAAATTAACAATGTTTAGGGAATCTCCTTCAAACTAGAGCTTAGAGATCCCCAAGTCTCTAGCCAACTTGATGCTATGATAGGTTGTTTTAGTTAGCAAAGGTTATAATTATATGTCTACTAATTTATAATCAAACATTTCTAATTTATATATATATATATATATTTCACATTTTTTGCTATGTAACATTGGGTTATTAATTTATGTTTTTATATAATTAATATAGCTAATATAATTATATATTATAAAATATTATAACAATTTTTTTCATAACTATACTTATAATTTGGTTCATATTTTTCTTATAATTTTATAAATATATAAATACTAATAGTTAACTTATATTTCTAACATGGTTTCATTATATTCATGCTTTGTTTTATATTATTTATCCTTTAATTTACTAATTTGTATAAAAAATTGATCTATTAAAGATTTTGTTCCATTTATTAACTAATTAAAATGAATATATCACTTAATTAACTCTATGTCCCATTTTTATATTAATATATATTATATATAACTAATATATACAATATATAATTATATCTATTAAATTTTATAATATGAACATGTTATATATGTGTAACGTAGAAAATTGTCACCCTTAAGAATTTCACACTATGGTTTAGCCCCCTAAATTATTGAGCCTAATTGACCCCACAATGTCCTAAAATTATGTATTCTAGAGCCCATTTGTATCGTTTTTCAATAAATTATGAGCATTGAATAAATGCACCCAGTTCATGTGTTTCCCTCAACACTTAATGTCCTAGAAGTTTGGGTGTATGGGTCCTCCTTAGCCAAGACCCAATTTTTGGGCATGTTAGTGGTAGCATTTTAACATTCAAATTTCAAATTTCAAATGTCAACTTTCAAGATCTATTTTTTTGGGAAATTGAATAAATTCCTATAAATACCTAGTCATTTCACCATTTGAAATCTAAGGAAATGAATCTAGCAAGAGGTGAAGATTCAAGAGCAACATTTCAAAGCATTATTGCAAGAATTCAATATCCAACCATCATGTCAAAGTGTATGTGATTTTATGTGTTCATTTCATCATGGTTTTGTGAAGGCTAACCCTTGTTATAGACCTGAAAAGCATTCAAGAAATTCAAGCAAGCAAGATCCAAATCCTTGAGGTGATGTGTATGAATTTAGTTCATCAAGGAAGCCATTGAATGGTGGAGAGTTGCAAAATTTTGTGATTTCATCATTGCTTCCTTTCAATTATCATTTTTATCATTGATATTGCTATTGTGGAAGTGGAAACACTTACATAGGTTTCGACTGAGGGAAGCCCCTAAAATGGCCCATAATTTTCTCTCTTTGTGAATGTGTAGATCTCAGGTTGAAGAGGATTGAAGAAGGATTGATGAAATTTTTTCCATTGTTGCATTTATTGTCATATATCTTGTCAAGCCATGAAAACTCAATTACAAAATTATCTGACAACGTAATGACAACTTTGCAAGCAAAAACAGAAGTCTCAGATCTACCACCAAAGGACTATAAAATTAGTTTTAGGACCCCCTACAAAGACTCAAATTCCCTTGGGTGAATAAGTCCTCTTATGCACATTGAAACCAACTTTTTTGGGCAGGTGCATATCACTTTGTACTTTTCGGATCCAACTACAAACTATTGTTTTAGTTTGTCAGTTATTAGGATCTTGTGGTTTCCATATTAGGGCACATAGTCTAATTAGGTTAATCATCCCAAATCATTTCCAATCTATTCCCATCCTTAATTATATAGATCTAGGTATGAATGGCTCACCCTCATGGTTGTAATTCCATCTAATCACCTTGTTGATCTACATATTAATGTAACTTAGAAAAAAACTCCTTGCATCCTAGGTTCTATACATTAGGATCCCTTTTTCTATATTTCATTTTGGTGAACCTAACATGTTAACATTATAAAATTTCTGAAATTGGGAGTCTTTCAAACCCTAGATTTAGATTTTGCATTGAATTAGTTTGCATTGTTCATTTAGGGTTTCATTTTTTGCATCATAAAAGCAAAAAAAATCAAAAAATTTACATCACATATGAAATCATAGGTTGCATTAGAATTTTTTTTAGTCATTTAGATCAGATCTACATTCAAATTGCATTCATAAGATCTGAAATTGTTTATTACATTTAAATTGCATCTTTCATTTAGGTCAAAAACAAGTGAAAATTTACATAGTTGTGTTTCAAAATTGTATCAAATCATCATTCTCAAAATTTTACATCTTCAAATCAGCCAATTATTGCATATTAGATCTAAAAATTATATTCAAAATTGTACTTTACTATTGCATATTTTTATTTCAACCACATTTTCTTAAATTGAAAAATAATGCATTGTTTTGTTTTAAATTTGCATCAAATCATCATTCTCAACATTTTGCATCTTAGAATCAGCCAATTGTTGCATGATTACATCTGTAAATTGTGGTAAACATTGTCAAAACATTTTCAACATTATTGCACACTTTCATTTGGCATCACTTTGTCTTAAATTGATCAAAATCTAGAAAAATGGTCACTAAAATACCTATTTGCAAATAGAAATAATAATATTAAAATGAAACATACACAGTCAATTTTTCTATTTTTGAACCCTTGTCAAGGACTCAAATGCCCCTAGGCATCCCTATCCTGCTAAAGGTGTCTCAAAGAAACTTTGCACAATGTTTTTTCTTTATACTTTCATTATGTTTTTGCTTGCAGATGTGTGTTCTAAAATTATGAAACAATGTTATTGCATGTACAAGAAAGGTGTCATTCTACTTGATTTGTTACAAATTTTGGAAAAATCATTTCATTTCATATCTATAGGCCATTTTTTTAGATCATGTTATCATTGCAAAAATCTTGTGTTATAATGGTTCATTTTCTATTGTCAAATCTTGTTGAGCATTTTAAGGAATTTTTGTTACAAGCATATGAAAATGAGTTTATTTCCCCTCTTCTATTTTTTTTCATTGACCCATCTCCCTCTATCTCTACTATGTGTGAGGTTATCTTTGGTGAAAGAGAATATAATCCTTGAAAAATCATGACAAACATGTTTATTTTTCTCCTAATACTACGACTACTTGGGAAGAAGGTATCTTGGTGTTAGAAGATTCAATCATTGAGCATCATAAGAAGTTTTCTCTCCCTCCACCTCTCCTACTTGGGAAGATATTGTTGGAAAAAGGATGAAACCATTGATACATTTATGGATTACATAGATGAAGATGCTAAGGTGATAATAGATTCCCCCTTGATAGAAGATAATCAACAAGAAGTCAAATCCATTGAGGTTATGAATGCAAAATTGGCTATTAGATCTCTTTTGGTTATTGAACCTCCTAGAATTCCTTTTGGACCTCCTAAGATTCCTCTAATTATCAGACCTCCTAAAATTCCTCTAATTATTGGACCTCCTAAGTCACCTCTTATTATAGAACTTCCTAGACCTCCAGGTTTTATCCTAAACTTTACAAAAAAGATTACTAGTAATAATGTGTCACAACAACCAAATTATAATATTGTAGAGCTCACACATATAATACTAGAAACAATAATCAACCAAAACAAGCTCCAAAATACATTCCATTTCCTCAACCATATCTCCCACCCATACCTAACATTTCACAGTGTAGTGGTAAAGAATTTGATCTTGTTGAACAACTATGTAACACTCCTACTAAGATATCCTTGTGGGATTTGATTGAAACATTTCCTACTTACCATGGCATGCTCCAAAATACTTTTCAAAAATTTGTGGTCCCTCTTATTGTGCAACCAAATGATATGGTAGCTTTGATTGAGAATATTAATTCACCTAATATGGACATTGTCTTTCATCAAAGTGAATTACCTTCTTTAGAAACACAAAAAAAATGATCCTTTGATGATATTGATTGCTATCAATAAGGTTATGATTATGCATGCCATTGTTGATAATGGTTCAGGGCTTAATGTTTGTAGTGTGAACCTTTTTGATAGAGTTAGAGTAGATATGACTAAAATTCAACCACCTAAGTTGTCTACTCGTGGTTTTGATAATGTTAAAAAACAACCACTTAGTGTGATAACATTACCTGTCAAAGTCCAATTTGTTACTTTAAAAACTCCTATCCATGTCATATACCATGACCTTTCATATAATCTTCTCTTGTTTAGACCTTAGATTCATGAAATGAATGCAATGCCTTTAATGCTTCATCATCTAATGAAATACACTTACAACAACAAGGTTTATATGATAAAATTTTTGAAATGAACAAGACAAGTGAGAGGTGGGTGAATCAATTCTAGCAAATTAAACCTTCAAAACCCTCAACAATAATCAAATCCACAAGCATTCATTAAACACTTATTATGTTAATTTGATTAAACTTGAAATGTAGATAACATAAATTGAAATCACAACACCATACACAAGAGAGCACCAGATTTATGTGGAAAACCCAATAAGGGAAAAACCAAATTGAGGATTAGCTCACAATACAAGTAATAGAAAATCCGATACAAAAGGGCTCACTACCAAAATAGGACACACTATCCAAAAGTATCACATCTAGGGTTTACTACCACAGAAAGAATAGAAGAATGTTACATAGAGATAATTTATCAATGCAACAAGGATTCCACCATAATTGGTTGCTCACTTTCATAATCTCACATGAAAGATTTTGGATGCCTTTAGTTCACTACCTTCAGGAACCCTAACATGAAGTTCACACTGCTCTTCTCAAATTCACATCACACACATCACTCACATCAATCTCGCATCTATATTACTTATTAATCTTTCCACCTCTCACTTCCATCAACACCATACATATTTATATCAAGCTCCACCTCAAAAACATTCTCCAATGTAGGTCACTAGCAGTTATACATACAAATTCAAAATAGGTCAGCACCTAAACATTCTTGCAGTGGATAGGAATGAAAAACAACCTACATAAATCCTTAATTAGGACCCAAATAGATCCCAAAACACTTCAATATGCTTCCAAAAGCCTCACATGTAGTGTTAAACACAAGGTCAACCAACACTCGTGCAAAACACCAGAATCATTAAGTACACACTTCCTTAAACCAATTTGAAAAGTTGAAAGTTTCAGACAACATAATTCACTTGAACTCAATCCAGAATAATCGATGAACTACTTAAGATTCATCAAACACTTCATCCAATCTTTCATCATACAAATACTTCAAATCAGAAAAAATGGTAGCCCTTATTTGCATATTGATAAATAAAACTCACATTATACTGCACCAAATCAAGTAAAAACTTGAATACAAAAAGATAAAAGAATTATAAGCAACTTCTCAAATCTACACATATTGAAGCCAAATAGTGGAGAAATGTGGAGAAAATAAATTTTGTCCCAAACCATAGAAAACATCATTAAACAACTAGCTCACATATTGTTGAAAATATCTCCCACTGTACAACAATCCAAAAACCCAAATTTTAAATATAGCATATCTTAAAACCTTGAATAACTTGTAATATTTACATAGGCATAGAATTAGAATCAACACATAAAGAACACAGAGCACACTATGAACACTTGCACAACATAGTTTACTCTATTTATTAAATTTTCTGAAAATTACTTGGAAACCAAGTACTAGAAATATCATCTTAGCTCATTACTTCATTCCAATTTTCCTTCATACTCTACAAAAAAAAGGATAGCTCCATGTACTCACAACACTTCCTCAAGGTCTCAACTACACATGCACAACATATTTTCCTCTTTTCCAAAAATTTCTCAATATCCTCAACATGTTCATCCCATAGTGGACATCAATGACAACACCAATTAGTAGACTTTATGCTAACATCAATGAAAACACCATTGTACTTGCAACAATCTCCCCATTTTTCATTGATGACAACACAAGATGTGAAAAGCCACCAAAGACCACACAATAGCTCTAAACACTCTATCTTGGTACATTACATGATTCTCTCTCTTTCCCTAAGTAGATAAGATATTTTTCACATTATTATCTCTCCCCCTTTGACATCAATAGAAAAGGACAAAAAAAATTCATTGTTCTCCCTCTTTGACACTGAACCAAAAAATACCTGCTCTAAATACTCCCCCTTAGGAGTACACCCAACTAAATCAGCAATTTAATGACAACACATGACACTACCTACTCCCCCTAAGAGGTGGCCACCAACATCAATCCTAAAGAGAGATAGATCCATAGATCCACTGGACTAATGCATCTCCATATGCATCTAGTTCAAGAAAGGAGGGGCAATAACCCCCAACTTCTCTTGAAGATACTTAAAAGTATCCTTAGGAAGATCCTTAGTAAATATATCAGCAATTCGATCCTTTGTAGGAATATACTCAAGCTTTACTTCATTCTCCATAACCTTCTCTCTCAAAAAGTGATACCTGATAATATATGATTTTCCTTGAATGCATTACTAGATTCTTTGAAATGTTATTTGCACTTGTATTATCACACAAGATAGATATAGGTTCATCATATACAATTCTGATATCCTTTAATGTTTGTCTCATCCATAATACCTATGTACAACATGATGCTATTGTAATATACTCATCCTCTACAGTGCATAAAGAAATTGAATCCTATTTCTTACTCAACCATGACACCAATCTACGTCCAAGAAAGAATGCACCATCACTTGTACTTTTCCTATCATCAACACAACTTGCCCAATCTACATCTATATAAGCATTTAATGTGAAATTAGTATCCTTAGGATACCACAAGCCAAAATCTGATGTGCCTCTTAAATATCTAAATATCCTCTTCATTGTTGTAACATGTGTTTCTTTAAGATCATCTTGAAATCTAGCCACAAGACAAACTGCATGTATGATATCTAATCTAGTAGCTGTCAAATACAGTAGTCCACCAATCATAGATTTGTACTTGCTCTGATCAACCTTAGGTGAATCATCATTTTTTTCTCAATTTACAACCAACCACCAAAGGAGTACATATCGGTTTGGAGTCATCCATTCCAAACTTCTTTAATATCTCTTTAACATACTTAGACTGTGAAATGAAAATCCCTTTATCTCTTTGATTGATTTGTTTGCCAATCTAGGGACCAATTCCCAAGTCTAATTTTTCTCTATCTACATAAGTTCTTCTTCCATTGCCTTCATCCAATTCTCATCCTTACATGCTTCACTCACTAATTTAGGTTCAAATTTAGAATGTAAACACAAATTTACCTCAACTTCAGTAGCTTTGCTTCTTGTCAATACACCTTTCCTCTTATCTCCAATGATCTGATCTTCAGAATGATTCTTTTGCACATACTTAGGGGTTTTATGGGTCTTCTCTAGAGCTTCTTCCTCTTCATTGTGCACTTCTTGTTCATCATATTTTTCTTCTACTTCTCTACAATCAGGTTCATCTGGCATGTATATCCATCTACTACAATAGAATTCTGCAAGTTTTCATCAACTCTAACATTTGCTCTTTCAACTATCTTTCTCAACCTTTTGTTGTAACATATATAACCTTTACTTCTAATAAAATATCAAAGTAAGATACCTTCATTAGACCTTGCATCAAACTTTCCTAAGTTTCCTTCTTCTCTTTTGATGTAACATATGCTTCCAAACACTCTAAAGTACTTTATAGTAAGAATCATTCGATACCATGGCTCATAAGGAGTCTTTGTGTTGTTGTCTTTAGCTTGAAATCTATTAATTATATAAATAGCAATATGAATAGCTTCTCTCCAATAGACTTCTAGTAGATTTTCCTCTTTCATCATAGTCCTTGCAACTTCTTCAATAGTTCTTTTTTTCTTTTCAACAACTCCATTTTGTTGTGGAGTTATAGGGGCAAACAAATGCCTCTTTATTCCATGAACTTCACAAAACATGTTAAAATCATTGGAGGTAAATTCGCCACCTTTGTCAAACCTCAAAAATTCTATTTTTGAATCCATTTCATTCTCAAACATATCTTTAAATGTCTTGAATTTATCTAATGTTTCAGGTTTCTCTCTAAGAAAAGTAACCCATGTCATTCTAGAATAATCATCGATCAAAAGCATAAATTATCTATCACTTTGTAGACTTCTCACCCTTGTAAGACCACAAAGATTTGTATGCACTAATTCTAGCAGTTCAATAGAAGATTGTTCATTTCCCTTAAAGCTTCTCCTTGTTTGTTTTCCAAATTGACAACTCTCACAAAAAACATCAATAGGTTTTGTGTTCTAGGTAAATATCTCATTGCATGAACCAAAAAAATTCTTGCCAAATTATCAAAATTCATGTGACACATCCTCCAGTACCATAACCAGCTATCATTAATCCAAGACAAAATTCAATAACCATCAGCGCCCTTGAGCTAATAGGTGTTTCCATTTTTTTTCTTATCAATAGTAATAACAGTTTTGGACCCTTTCTAGATACATGCTTCATCCTTAAACACAAGATTATACCCTTTGCTAAAAATTTGTCTGACACTCAAGAGATTTTGCCTTAAGACCTCAACATAGTATACATTATCAGTATTATACTTGCCATCAAAATTGATTGAACCTATTCCACAAATCTTAGCTCCTAAATTATCTCCAAATTTAACTAATCCTCCATCATACTTTTCAATTTTAACAAACTTACTTTTGTCTCCGATCATATGATTAGAGTATCCACTATCAACAACCCATTAATTATTATCCTCCTTGACATGAAAATCATATATCAAAGTAAATTCAACCTTATCCTTTATCTCTGAAATACTTTCCTTCACGCAAATTGTAGGGTTAGCAAAACCATATTCTTCTTTTATAGCCAAAAACATTCATTATCATCAAAATCTCCATAATCAGATTCATCATCAGAAATACCAGCATCTTCTTTCACATAGTAAGCTTTCTTAATCATCTTTCCTTTATTTTATTTTTTCTTATTGTTTAGAGCTCTTTTTGGACATCTAGAAGCATAATGACCTATCTCACCACAGCTAAAACATTTGAAACATAATTTACCTTTGTACTTACTGATGCCCTTTTTCATCTTCCTCACAAAGTTATCTTCCAAATCATCAAGATATTCTTCACCTAAATCTTCAACCTTCTCTGATTTACTAGCCTTGAAAACAGTCTCTACTTTTGTACCTTTCTTTAGTTTTCTCATTTCAAATGCAGTCAAAGTACCAATCAACTGATCTCTAGAATAATTGTCAAAATCAACAGTTTCCTCAATACCAGATACATTTTCATTGTAACAATTCAGAAGAGATCTAACAACTTTCTTCACCACTTTAGATTCTTTAATTGTTGCACCAAGGCCTCTCATAGCACTTACCAACTCATCAACTCTATGTATGTAGCCTTTAATTATTTCATCTTCAAACATATGCATCTTTTCAAACTATGCATTCAAGTTCTGCAACTTTGCTTGTTTGACCTTCGGATATCCTTCATAGATGATTTCTAACTTATCCCAAACTTATTTAGCAGTCTTCAAATTCACTTTAACTAATTCAGTATTTGAAGGAGAATTCACAATAATAAATCTTGTCTTAGCATTAATCATATGCACCTTGATTTTTGCACTTGTACTTGGACCATTCGAAGGTGGAATATATGTATTTTGATAAGCCTTCTCAATATCATATCCCTGAGTAGACAAATATCCTTCCATCTTTGTCTTCCAGAATGTATAGCCTGAGCCATCGAATCTATGATATTCCAAAGCAATCTTTTTCACCATCCCACATCTACCTCAAGTGGTTAATCTCTTCTTCAAGAAACCTTTCTTTGATACCAATTTTTGAAATGAACAAGACAACTAAGAGGGGGTTGAATTAGTTGTAGCAAATTAAACCTTTGAAATCCTCATCAGTAATCATATCCACAAGCATTCATTAAAACCTTATTCTGTTAGTTTTATTAAACATGAAATGCAAATAATAGAAAATAAAATCACAACACCATACACAAGAGAACACAAGATTTACTTGGAAAACCCAATGAGGTACAAACCACAGTGAAGATTAGATCACAATAAGTAATAGAAAAATTGGAACAAAAGGGCTCAGTACCAAAATAGGACACACTATCCAAAAGGCTCACTATTAGGGCTCACTACCACATAAAGAATATAAGAAGATAGAAGAATAATGTTACACAGAGAACATTTCTCAATGCAAAAAGGATTCCACCATAATTTCTCACACACTTTCACAGTCTCACATGAAATATTTTGAATTCCTTTAGCTCATTTCCTTTAGGAACCCTAACATGAATTTTGCACTACTCTGCTCAAATTCACATCACACACATCACTTGTATCAATCTCACATCTATCTTACTTCTTACTCTTTCTACCTCTCACTTGCATCAACACCATACATATTTATATCAAGATCTACCTCAAAAACTTTCTCCAATATTGGCCACTAGCCGATATACATACAAATTCAAAATAGGTCAGCACCTAATCATTCCTGTGGTGGATAGGAACAAAAGGTGACCTACATAAATCCTTAATTAGGACCCAAAGAGATCCCAACACACTTCAACACACTTCCACAAGCTTCACATGTAGTGTTAAACATAAGGTCGTCCAACACCCATAAAAAGCACCATAATCATTAAGTACGCGCTTCCTTAAACCAATCTAAAAAGCTAAAAGTTTTGAACAACATAATTCACTTGAACTCAATCCAAAATAATCCAAAAAATACTTAAGATTCATCAAACACTTCATCCAAGCTTGCATCATACAAATACTTCAACTTAGAACAACTAGTAACCCTTATTTTCATATTGATAAATGAAACTCACATTATACTACACAAAATGGAGTAAAAACTTGAATACAAAAAGATAAAAGCATTATAAGAAACTTCCTAAATCTACACAACCTAAAGCCAAACAGTGGAGAAACACAGAGGAAATAAATTTCTCATAGACCATAGAAAACATCACTGAACAATTGGTTCACATACTAGTAAAAATATCTCGCACTGTACAACGATATAGAAACCAAAATTCTTAATATAGTAATATCTGACAACCTTGAATAACCTGTAAGATCTGCATAGGCATAGCATCAACATAGAAAGAACGTGGAGCACAATATTGGAGTGCTCTATGAACACTTGCACAACATAATTTACTTTGTTTATTAAATTTTCTCAAAAGCACTTGGAAACCAAGTACCAGAGAATCATCTGAGCTCATTACTTCATTCCAATTCACCTTCATACTCTGAAACAAAAAGGATAGATCCATGTACTCACAACACTTTCTCAAGGTCTCAACTACACATGCACAACCTATTTTCCTCTTTTCTACAATTTTTTCAATATCCTCAATATTTTCATCCCATAGTTGACATCAATGACAACACCAATCAGTAGACTTTTTGTTGACATCAATGAAAAAACCATCATACTTGCAATAAAAAGCTGATCAAAAATCTAAAAATTGTTTTACAAACCAAGAAGGGAATTAAAATTCCTTTGAGAACATTGATACCAACTTCAAACATGGAACCTCTACAAATTGAGGATAAAGATGAGTGTCTTTCATTAGTGACAAAGTTGTTAGTTGATGATTGGAAATGATTAGATTTTACACCTACATTCATGGGGAATACAAGATACAATCAAAACCATAGAAAGAGAAATAAGAAACAATGGTATCAAAACAACCTATCACTGAAACATCAAAATCATCCAATTCCATATTTTCTAGCAAAGAGGAAGACACAAATTATACATCCACTTATGATGAAGATAATCATGAAGAGCCATCTTCTTTGAAAAAAAATAGAAGCCATTTATGGAAGAGGTTATGAACTTTTAAAACAATTTGGCTATAATGGGAAAGGATGTGGTGTTAAAGAACAAGGTATTCATGTCCCTATAGAGCCTAGCATGCAAGAAACAACAAGAGGCCTTAGTTATTGTCCTTCAAAAGAAACAAAATCATTGAATAAACCTTCGCTCAATGTCAATGTCATTACACAAAACACTCCTAGGATAAATATAAATAATGGTCATGATATTGCTTCACATTCAAATAAATGTTTTAGTGATGATTTGGGTTCATTAGATTTTACACCCTCCTTTATGGTAGAGTACAAAATTTCACAATCTAAACCTAAAGAGTTTTGTGTGTGTATGACATCTTGTGATAAGAAAGTAATATTTTCATCAAAAGAGAAAGAAATGGCCCCTACTATGAACCAAGAGAATATCTTGTTGAGGATTCTCAAAGCCTTCGTGATTGCTCTTCCTCCAAGAACAAGAAAAAAATTCTACAACAAAAATTCATTTTGTGCACATCATTGAGTGCATGGTCATTATACCAATAAATTTCAAGCCTTGAGTAACAAAATACATCTTAAGGATTGTTGCACTCTTCCATGTGTTGATGCACCTAATTCCTCTAATTAATAGTGATCTTCATCTTATCATGTTGTTCATCAGTATGTGGCATTTGTGGCTTTATGTGTTTTTCTTGTTTCCATTCATGGTGGTACGATCTCAAGTGCAACCATATTTTTTATGGAAGCAACATGATGGTCATTGGTGTGGTTTTCCTTGTCTCTATGCTTGGGGGGAAAGGATAACTTTTTTGCAGAGGTGTGCATTCTTTTCAAGGATCCCCTCTTCCCCTCTTTCTCCTTAAAATACCAACATAGCAAGTATGTTGACATTTAAGGGAGGGGCATATAGTCCCCTACTCATTGTTTGATTAAGAAATGGTCCCTTCTTAGTGATGATAGCATACATCTCCTAGGAACTGTTACCTTGTCAACCAAAGTGTGGCCTTCTTAATCCATGTGATGTGTCTCATTTATGGTGATATTAGGCTTGACGTGCCATAAGAGTGTGACTTTTCTTGGCATATGACATTCTCATTGGTGGTAATGCTATGACTAGTGTTCCCTAAGGTGTGATTTGATTTTCCTCAACTAGTCCTCTCTTGGTGATGATTTCATGTGTGATGTTCCCTAAGTTGTGACCTTCATGTACTAAGTAGCTGGCTCTTTTTTGTTTAAGCACCTTTTATGGTGATGTTACAATATCCTTTAATGTTTTTGCCTTGTTTTTGTCCACCGTGATGTTAAACATTGTTGTATTCATCCCCCGTGATATTAAACCTTGGCATTTTTGCTTCACTTTATTCACAGGTGTTGAACTTAGTGTAGCATTGACATAGAATCTTGATCATTTTGTGGAACCTTATCAGAGTTATTAGGGAGTATAACGCTTGATATGTTTGTTAAGGGTACACACTTAGTAGACCTAGTGTGTTTCTCATTTTTTCCACCTTGTTATGGGTACACAGTAGACCTAGTCTATTTCTCATCCTTGTATTGAGGACTCACCTAGTGAATATCATACTTCACTAGCCTATGTGCCTTCCAGATTATGATTCACCTAGAAAATATCATACTTTTCTATGGTGTGATTCATAAAAAACCCTTTAATATGGCCACCTAGCATAACATACCTTGCTTTCCAATGGAGCCATGTGTTTCATAATTCATTTCATATCCTTGTGAGAGAATAATTTTTTTTAGATATCATATTCAATGGATGATATTTGGTATTTGAGACAATTTATGACTGAGGTCTCTTTTCCTTACCGACTCAAATCCCTTTAGTACTAACTGTAAGAGAGGGGGACCAACCACGTCAAGGCTCCAAGTCATGGAGAGCTGAGAGTAGAGGGTTGCCCTAACTTACCTCACTCTAAAGGGTTATTTCAGATAGAGGTCGAGAATGATGAGGACTATAAACTACTTCAATCACCCTCCAAAAATGTAATCTAAGTATGAAAAGTACAAATGAAGATGATAATGTAAATAGATGAAAACTAGAGTAATGAAAATGATCTCACCAAGGCACTAGTTTTCCAACTAACTCCAAATGCACATTCACCTACACACAAGAAAGAGGGAAAAATGGTTGGGGTTGTATAGGGATCTACCTCAGTCAGACCCCTATTTTGGTGTTTCCACCTCCACAAATAGCTAGATAGCAATGAGATAGAAATATGTGATAAATAAGTAAAGAAAGTAGAGATTGCAATAAACACTACAAAATAGTAAAGTGCTACTCAACCAAATCACAAAGGAGAGGAGCGAAACGTTACCACCTCCAGCCAAAATTTCGCTATCCCATGGAGGAGAAAGTGGACTTGGCAAGGCCACCACAGCCTTGACTATGATGGAAGGAGGTCTCGTAAGACTCCAAGCCTGCACTATTATGGTTTGTTTCACACTTGCTTTGCGGAGTTGATGGAGTGTTGAAGTGTTGCTTGAGAGTGAAGAGAATGCTAAAAATGCTAAGAGATGACTTGAGAAATTGAAAGAGCTTGTGAAGAGATGAAATGGAATGAGAATGAATGAATTTTAAGGAAGAAATGGGAAGAATCTTCCATTTTTAGGGTCAGTTGGTCAAATAGGTACATTACAATTTGTCCCCAATTGGGAGTCTAACGCCTCTGCCAACTTTAGATGCAAGAATCTATCAAGGATGGAAGTGTGTCGCACAGATGTCTACGTGTTGTGCAAGTGTCCCTAAAAAAATATTCTCTCACCAACACAACAAACAGATGCCAAGTGGAAGGAAGGTAGTTTGGTGATGTGGAATTTCACCTTCATATTTGATTTTCTAAGGTGAGGGGTGTAAAAGGGGAATTTGCGTAAGGGGTGCAAATTCACTCCTATACATTTTTCCCCCACTTTAGCGAGCATGAGTACTGATGAGTACTTTAGTAAAGTAGATCAAAGAGTTAGTAGGGTTATATATTTATACCTAAAATGTCAAGGAAGTAGACCATGATATGGCGAACTCCAAAGCACAGGGCAGGAAAAGGACTCCATAGGTGTGTTTCCTAAGGAGTTTCAAACAAAATAATCCACAACCCCGTAGAACAATGAAGCTGCACAAGGTACACCGAAGGGCCTCAGACCAATGATGGAAAAATCCCACGAGATGAAAGCATCTTACAAGCCCACAAACCTGCTAGGAGGTAGCCCCCAAGATCTCTCACATGAAGGAAGCACCATAAAGTAAGTGCCTTATAGGCCTACAGACCTACAAGAAGGTATCCCCCAAGATCTCTCACATGAAAGTGCCTTACAAGCCCATAGACCTTCAAGGAACCGTCCCCCAAGATCTCTTTCATGGAGGAAACCCAAAGGAGGAGACTCCGCAGAGTCAAATTGGGAAGTGGCTTCACAGGCGCACCTACAAAGCAACATGTTTACCCATAGATAAAGCATGTCTAAAAACAATGTAGCCACAGAGGAAAATAAGCGGATAGTCAAACATACCATCGACAAATTGGAAGGCTTTCAAAAGGGGTCCCTTGGGAACTCGGGGGGTCCACTCAAGGGACACGTTGTTTGAAAGTACAAAAGAGACATTTTTTCTCAAATCGATTCATCATCAAGGAATTCTTTCGAAAGATGTTCACTTCATCAAGGAATTCAAAAGGAATAAAATTCCCCCTCATGAGGGGAAGGCCAAAGCTGCTTCCACCTTGGAGGAAAGTTCTCAAGTTATTTATTTGCAAACACATGATGAAGGAAACATGTTCTGTTAGGGGTCCTAGTAGTGAATGTGGTTTTGAAAAAGAAATGTTTGCGAGAATTTTTGAGAAAAGATTCGTTGGAAATGAATGTGTTTTCTGAAAATAGAAGCATCATAGAAATAACATTGTCACACATGAAAGGGACAACTCAAGCAAAGAAGAGAAAGAGATAAGAAAATAGAAAAGGAGAAATAAACATAAATAAAGGGTACAGGGGTGATCTAATATTTTGGGGTTAGAACTACTCATAAATATATATAAGTAAAATAATAGTATATAAATGAACTGTCATCGACCCCCTACTATATCAGACTATGTGAAGAATGCACAAGAAGACAAAGTAAACATAAAAAATTGGGTCAACATGGAAGGGAAGCCCAAATGCCCCCAACACTACATCATCCCCAATTTGCCGAAAATCAAACACAAACATGGAAGAATGATGATACATATAGAAGAAGGTTTACGACAAAAAAATAAATCCTATATCCAAGCACCAACAAGGGTGGAAAGGGTCATCTAAGAACAAATAGCACAAGTACAGGGATAACACATCACAACACACACACTTCTAACCTAAAGATAAAGAGCATGCCTCCCTCTAACACTCATCAACCAATAGGTCATCTGCTTCCCACTCTAGATCATCATAAGGGGAAGAAGGATGAGCCTAAAGTGGTGGAATATTAAGGGGAGGAGCTTTTGACCTTCCCGCAACAAGAGCTAAGGAAGAAGGTCCCGCAAGGTCTTCTCCACTAGGATCTTGTGCAGCTATGGTCAGCAACTTTGCAAAGGTCATTAACAAGGTTGGAACTCCATCCAAAGAGTTGAACATGCACTTTACTAGAGTTTCATGTTGTACCTCAACAAACAAAGAGGACCACGCCCAAGATTCACTGCTTGGCTCACTAAGTGACTTGAGAGTAGTGACGAACTTAGGGGAAGTTGGAACTGGTTCCATCACTAGGACAGAACAAGCTAGCGCAGGACCACCCTTTAGAGAAGGTGGGCTCCTCGTACGCCCTCCATTGCTGGAAGGGCTATCCTCCATCTTTTTCTTCATCAGGGGGTATGAACTCCCCATAGACAAGGAAAGAGGCATGGAGGAAGAGGAGGAGGAGAAAACCTCAATAGAAACCACCGAAGTATTTGGCTTGTCTACGAGTTTCGAGAAAGGTGCGATGTCCAGAAGGGACATCAACAAGGGTGGCTCGACCGAAGGAGCGATAAACACCTACACCTTTTTGGGGTCAGGTGCACTCACAATAGGAGCCAGAGGTGATATGGATCATAGTTGAATGGAAGCAGAGGGGAGGAGAGAAGACACATCAAGTGGCTCTAATATAGGGGTAGTCGTCTCCTCTTCCTTCTTCTGCAAAGCAGCTTGCTCAGCCGTGAGAGCCTTTCGTCGGTGCTTGCACTCGTGCGAGGTAGTTTCTACGACTCTTTGAGCTAGAGGCTGAGAGCTACAAAGAGATGGAAGACTAATGCTCAGCCATGGGAGTGTCCACCATAGACATTTTCGATGGAGGGACAAGCTCTTGAATTGGAGCAAGAGGAGCAGGTTGAGAAACAACAGGGGGAATCATCTCTAGTGCCTCGGCAACAGGCCTCTTCCCATTTACTACTTTTAGAGAAGAAGCAGTAGGAGGCCATAGAGGATAGGACATAGAGGATTCCCCATGGGGACCTTTTCTCCTTCCATACCTAATGGGCCTAGGCTCTATGGGTAGGACAAGACTTTTGAATGCAGGACGCTTGGGCTTTTGCCAAGTGAGCAACATAGGATTGTCTCACAGACATAGAATAGAGTCTGATGGCACCATAGTAGGGCGAGAGGGAGCATCAGGCTAACATTAGGAGAAGAGGAGGAGGATCCCTGAGATCGCTTCCCTTCTTCTTTCCTTTGAGCCACGGTGGAATCACTATCAACTTTTAACCAAGCCCTATGTGAAACCACATAGGGTGATGAAGAGTACCTTACTCTCGGTGCTAAGTGCCCTTTCTTGTAATTTTGATAAGTTCAGTACAAGAGGTCCTTCCTAGGTAGGAGAGGACTAACGAGTGCTAGCCAAAAGTAATCTAAGGAGTAACTACCACACTCAACTGGTGGTCTATATCTAGTGTCGTGGATCACAT
>VDFB02035697.1:0-16930 GCA_007258455.2 Sequoia sempervirens | reverse complement strand
CCCTTAACCCTTAAACCCTAGGACCCCCTACCCTTTATCTCTCTCCCACTCGCCCCCCACTCTCTCTGAAGTATCTCCCTCCTACCAAGGATTAAATTTGATGGTCGAATTTACCTGTCAACAAATTTTTTAATTATGGTTATCTATTCAGGGGTGCCCTTAAAACATTATGATATGCCTTAGTGTATGTAAAATTATATATAAATCAAACATATATATCATTATAATTCTATATAAATTTTCACAGTTTATCCAAAATATCTCCGTTTACAATCTTTTTAAAATTTTGATTGTATTCTACAGCAAAAATCTTTAAATACGGTCATATGGCCATCAAATTTAAGTTATCATTTAAAAATAATATAAATAATATCTATATTAATATTAAAAACAAGGTGTTCGACCGAACATGTTTACAATGTTCGGTCGAACCCATTTAATTTCTTTTTTTTAATCCCATGTATGGGTGGTTCGGTCGAACCCCTGTTCGACTGAACCCATCTTTTTTCATCCTTGCTTCCTAAGGCACCAAAATTGCTAAAAATTTTGCGCTTCGAAGCTCGATTTGAGAATGAAAATGGAGGAGATCTCAAAAACCCAACTAGTATCGGGTTCTCCTCAAAACGAGCTATCCAACGAATATAATTTTAGTATGTTTTTATTATATTATCTATCTATTTTTTAAGTTTTACTAAATATAGGTTTTTCACTGAAAACAAAACTCTCTGTTCTGCACAAGTGGAAAAATAGAAGATTATCAAAAAAAAAAAATTAAAAATATGAGTGCACCAGATATTGGAGTCCTTGATCCAACAAAAAAATAAAAAATTCGATACATACAGTAAAAGTTATGCGTTATACGGTCGTGTTATGTCTAAATTGTAATTGATTTGACTTTGAAACTTGATTAAAGAAAAAAAAATATTGATAAAAAACTATCTAACCAAGTGGAAGCACTAGATATCGGAGTTATAAATCTAAATTTGAAAGAATTGGAATTTTATCTTTCAAGGAAAAAATTTATGCTATACGGTGGCGTCACTTTTAAAAATGTTGTTTTTGAAAAAACCAATTTTCGTGGGAGATGGAAAAGAAGTGCAATCTGATTCCAAAAAAATTGAATTTTTTTTTTTTAGAATCTACAGACAAAATATGACAAGACTCTAGTTTGCATCATCTTCAAATTCCTTACGGTTTAATCGCTATAGGTGCCCGAATGTGGAGATTGTGTTAAAAAAAAAATATGAGTGTCTAGTTTGGCCAAAAATTGTAAACCACTATTGTGGGATCACCCATATAAATTTAGATAGTATTGATCAAGCTTTGGTAATATATGAAAGGAAACAAAGGTGTGGAACACACTTTGTACACTAATCAATGAGAGGAGGTATGTGCAAAAATTAAATTGATCATATAGTTAGAAGGAAATAAATACAAAAGTAATATACCATAACACAATGATTTACATTCAAATAACCCTTTAGGGAGAAAAACTCTACACTCCAAAGAAACTCAATGTATTATTCAATGATCAAATGGCTCTAATACACTTGCAAATTTTAAGTTTTCACAATAGTATCACCAATAAGAGATATGAGGTAATTTTGGTGGCATAATAGTACCTATAAAACTAACTATATAAAACTTCCATCTCAATCACCCAATAAATAGGAGAATTAATACATGAAACCATCAAATGGTAATTATGAAATCATGACCTAAAACCAATCAAATGTGGTGCCCAAATCCCTAGTCAAAATTCAATGCACTCATCTTAAGATGAGTCCAATTAAAAATAGCATATTCCTTACAACTATCATAAGCTCATTGTAACCCACTCACCAACTTGGGTGCTCCATTATCTTCATTTAATTATGCTATTAAAATTTTATAATCCCTTTTTTATAGATATGAATTTAGATATTATTGAATTTAGTGTCCAAACTCAATTGAGATTCCCCTTTACTGTACAAATTTAGATCGTGTTAGTAGGGAATAACTAGTGAGAAAAAAAAAGGTGAATACACTACCATAAATCACTACAAGGAGGTTTTAGAGCTTCTAGCTAAAAATAAACCACTTAGATAAGTTGTCTATTGTAAGGGACACGTTTGAAATTAGTCACATATATGTATAAGGGAGAATAACATGTAACAAAGTAGGAGTAGGACTAGGTATAAGAAATATATATAAGTAATACATGAAGAGTTTGTAAGAAAGACAATGCGATAGAAATGAGACTTGTACATGGATGTTGTATATAATATGTATATATACATGTGGAATTTGGATATTGTATGTGTTATGATATGAAGATTATTTTATTTTTATTTATATGGTATTATGTTAACCTACCTATTCCACATTATACGTCAACCTCCTATCCCTCTAATACTACTAAGTCTATGGTATAAATACAACTCTTAGAGAATACTTAGGGCTTAGAACTCCAACTCCCATTTTTTTCTAACATTTCTTCCATTTCCAAGACCTTGGTTAGGTAGTGTAGAGGAGATTAAGAGGGAAATTTAAATCTTGAATCAGCCAGGGGTACTAAAGGAAGAGATGGAAATGTTCTTATAAGTTGCAGCACTATCCCCTTGGTGTTAGCCTCGTGAGAGCTGGTTAGGCATCAAGGGGATGAAGAATGAAAAAGGGGTGGGAGATCTCCTAAAGGAATCCTTGAAAATATGTGACCTATTAAAAGAAGTTACAAAATAACTACTTTGAGATGAAAAAAGGAGTCATGCGTAACACCAAATAAAAAACACCCATGGCACAAGGAGACAAGAGATCAAGTGAGATTAGAGAATAAATTAAGTTGACAAAGAAGGCTAACATGGCTTAGCCAAAAAATTTATGAATGAAGATAAAGACATAAGATTGAGAGGGAAGAAAGATACCAAAAAGGATCAAAAAATATAGAAATGATGAAGTGTGAGTGTGCCAAGGTGGGTGTTGTCGAGCACGCCAATGTGGGTGTTTCCAAAAGAGTGATGGGAAAAGATATTTCAATGAAGAAGGATATAAGACTCTGGAATGTGTGACTTCACACTAAAAATTAGGAGAAATTTTAACAAAATCGAAAACAAGTATAGAAGAATATGGGGAATCCAAGAGGTTAATGGTAGGTGACTATGGAAATAATGAGGATCTAACCATACCACATTTCACTAAAAGTCCACTAATTAGATCAGATCTATCAAACATTACAATCAAGTTGGATGACATAATTTTTGGAATTTTTGAGAACCTCATAAAATATTTTATCTATTAAAGAGGAATATTTGAAACATTTAGTTAATAAAAGTGTGAGGAAACTAAGGAGAGAAGAAATAGAAAAGGAAAATAAAGCCATGTTGAATTTAGGAAAATAATTGTAAACATTAACTAAGGAAATGTCATTTACAAATAAGAAAATATCATTAAAAATAAAATGGTGTTGTGAAGAAGCACAACCCCTAGACCAAGACACATCCCCTATGCCATATAAAATAAGAATAATATCAATTGAAGAAATACTACAAAAGGAAGAAAATATTTTGAAAGAAAAATTTATAACAAATTGTGAAGAAAGTTTAGAAAAGGATTACTTTGAAACCAAGTTAGCAAGAGACAAGGGTTGAGAGAACAAACCTAGAATAGTAATAAGTAGTAAAAAGGAGAAGAAAGAAACTTAACTCCTTTGCAAACCAAAACAAGAGAAAGCCAAATGCCATGTAGTCATCAATCAAACTCCCAATATTTGGTAAGGATACCACTAAGGTTTCAAAACATATATTCCTACTAGAATCACTATGGCTAAGGAAGTATATTGATTCAATGATAAGATTATGTTGCTTGAATTTCTGGCATCATTAAGAAAGTATACATTATATTGGTACAAGAAAAATTACACTAAGCATGACAAGGATTGGGAGGAAGTAAATAAATACTTTTTGGTGAACTTTGACACTTTGAAAGTACCATTCAAAAGTTTAAGTAAGATGAGAGAATTGGTGCAGAGAAAAGGAGAATAAGTAAAATAGTATGATAAAAGGTTCAAGGAAGTAGATCCCACAAATTGGATGAACACTAATAGAAAAGAACAAAGTAGAATGGTTTATCTCTAGAATCTAAAAAGATATCTAGACAAAACTAGATGGTAGAATCTTCAATACATACACATATGTGGTAACCCTATCCTACCACATTGAGTCACAACCATGGAGAAAGACATACAAAGAGAAGGAAAGTAAGGCAATAGATAAATTATAGTTAGCAGTTGAACAACTCACTTTGTGATAGGATATAATGATAAGAGAAGAGTCAAATAAAGAAAAGAACATATGATATGCTTATTGTTCAAAAGAAGGCCACTTGAGAAATGACTGACCAAAGGCACAAGGTGGAAAGAGAGATAAAATTAAGAGTGTAACTACAAACAATACTATAATTTAAGCTTCAATTAGTCTTTTTGTGGGATTTGCAATGAGTGGAATGACCATGAGATAGACGCATGTCCATTAAAATCCTTCCAATTTAGAAATCTAAAAGTACACTAAGATCCTTAATGTTTGCTAAACCATAGGTATAATAGATAGATAGATAAAAAAATGGATTATGTAAAGGGACTTGTGGAATATACCTTATATACACAAGATGTTGGATATAAATTGCTACCATGGAGAGACAATAGAAATGCTAACACATTAAAAATACCCCTTTGCAGAATTATTAGGAGGATAATGGGTCATTCAATTATAGAGTCCGGTAGAGGAATGTAGAAGGGGGAACCATAGGAGAGATGACACAAGTTACTAAAATATGCAATAAACCTAGACATTATGCCACATAATGTTGGTCAAATAAGATGAAGAATTGCATATTTTGTGGTAATCTAGATCATGTCCTTTATAGTTGTGAGAAGGCACAACAATATTTTTCACAATGCCCCACCCAAATCCAAGAGTGATAAACTTCAAGGGCCAAGTAGAGGGGCTATATTTATAAGGAAAGTACCTCCAAAAGAATCTAGAAGGTGTCAAAAGAAAGATAATTGGTCATCTAAAATATGTACTAGTGAAGATACCTCTCGAGAAGAATAATAAGAGGACACAAAATTTTAGAAAAATAAAAATATAATATAAAAAACAAGAAAAATAAATCAGTATTGATCACTTGCCAAGGGAAAAATATTGCTAAAAGCAAGAAGTTTAAAAATATTGAAGATATTCAAGAATCAAATGAAGAATAAGAAAACATAAATCACTTGCAACCTATAAAGAAACAACAAGATAAAGTACAATTGAAAACACAAAAAAGAGCAATAATCCAACAAAAAAATGAAGAATGTGGGTGTTTTTTAGAGGAAGAAGTAATTGCATTAAATAATTTGGCCACTTTTGCACAATAGAAGAATATTTTGGTGAAATTAGAGAAATATGATAAATAATTGAATAAAGAGACAAACATCTAGCCAAAGATCCACAAGATATAACATGACCAAGACTAGAAGAATATTTCATTAATGATAACCACACACCTTAGTCACCACAAGGTAAAGAAATGATGGTAGATCTAGGTGCAAACATAAATATCATACCAAAAAAGACTTAGGAGAAACTTGGAAGGCCAAAACTAACAAACACTCCCTACAATATTAGTCTAGAAAATGGTTCAGGTATGCAAACTATGGGCACATGGAAGAATGCAAAGGTGAATGTACAAGGTGTCAAGCTAACAATTAAATTTGAAGTTAAGGCCATGAAAGAACCCCTCAATACATTTTGAGCTCTACTTGGGTTACAATGGAATGTGAATGCAAATGGAATGGTAGAATCTAGGAAGGAAGAAATATATTTTGTGGATGATACCAAAGTTGTTCACATTCCTCTAGGAGATGATGAAGATAATTCCTATGTAGAGGATATTTCTTAGGAGGAGGATGAAGAAGATAAAAAATATGATAAATTTAGTCTCTAAATTACCTAAAATGGATAAAACAGAAGAACTGAGAGGGACCTCCCAAAAAGCATATGGATTCAAGCGAGTGTATATATAATGTAAAATCATATTTTTGACATACTGCAAGATATCATAGATAAAGGAAATATACCAAAAAAAACTAGAATAGAAGATAAAAGGTAGTCTATCTCATATCTAGATAGAATATCAAAGTAGGTAAATCATATTTCAAGAGGAATTTCACATATTAAGTTACCATATTTTTTTGAATTTGGAAATCTAGATGAATACTTGCAAGATATGGAGATTTTTTTAAATAGGATTTACAAATAACTTCCTTACAAGATAAATTAAGCTGCTACAATGCAAGATGTTGGTGAAAAGCACATCAAGACAACATTCATCATTTACATACCTTTAAAATTCTCATTATAACAAGGTACATAAGAGAAGAAAGTGAATACTCAATAATTCCATAATATAATGGGTCAATCACACCTAAGGATCATCTAAAAACATGTATTACAACTTGAAGTTGAAGAGGGAATATGATACCAAGTTGTACATCCAATTCTTCTATTGAACTCTAACACTAGTTGTACAAACATGGTATATTAACCAAGAAAGGAGGGTTGAAAAAATGATTGACAAGAACTCTAGAAGGATTTCTTTCATACCTTTTCCATTCAGGGAAAAATTCATAAATATTTAGACCATATTACTTTGGATGAAGGAAATTATATTTAGATCCATCAAAGAAAACTACATCGAAGATCATACAAAAATTCCACCACCTCCTCAAATAGAAATAATTTGGAAAATTGAATGGATAGATAAATAATCCCAATTGGAAAAAAAAAGATGTTACAATACAAACCAAGAGGATGAGGATCAAAACCCTAAACTAGACATCCATGTACAAGAGGGGGAAAGAGAAATACAACTTCATATTAACTCTAAGGACAAGTATTGTAAGGTTGTCAAAAATTTAATTGAATTGTTATCTGACTATGAAGACCTATTTCCTTTGACATTCATTGACATGAAGGGTATCAAGGAGGAAGATGGTGTAATGAAAATTCAATTAAAAGAGGGGATGAAACCAAAAAAGAAGTGGCCATATTGGCTTAGTCTGAACATGAAGAAAAAGGTGAAAAGTGAATTGGATAAAATGCTTATGGATGTCATCATCAAACTAATGGAAGATGATGAATGGATGAGCCCTATGGTCATACAAAATATGAAAATTGGGGAGACAAGAATTTATGTAGATTTTAGGGAGCTCAATAAAGCTTGTACTCATGATTCCTTTCCAACCCCCTTTCAAAAGAAATTCCAAAATTTGTAGTAGGTAAGAAAATTTATTCATTCACCGATGGGGCTTTTTTATGTATACATGATTCCCTTTGTCCTAAAACTGCTCCAACAATATTTAGTCACATCATGTATGCGTTTAAATATTTCATTCATGTGATTTCTTAGAAGTTTATCTAGATGACTAGACAATAAATGGGATGATTAAGAACCACATCCAAACACTCTGTACTATGCTAGAAAGATGTAGAAGCTTATAAATTTTATTAAATATCAAAAAAATTATCTTTGTAGTACCCTTTGGGACACTATTAGGACATATAATCTACAAATAGGGTCTAATGGTTGCTCCCATGAAATTTGCACTCATCATGACATTTCCACCACCAAAAACCACACAAGAAGTGAAAACCTTGCTAGGCTATACCAACTACCACTGCAAACTCATCAAGGGATATACAAAAAATATAGCACCACTAAAACAGTTAATTAAGAAGACCAATAAATCCATCAATTGGACATTAATAGAGCCATCAATATTTTGACATCCTGAAACAAAAGATAGCCAAAGCACCCATTTTGATATTCTTGGATTGGAATGCTCCCTTTCACATTCACATCGATATTTCTACAATAGTTATAGGTGTAGTCCTAACACAACACCAAAAAAAAAAACCCCTAATTTCCTTTGCCAACCATAAAATCTCTTAGGTTGAAAGGAATTATACTACTACCAAAATAAAGGCCCTACCAATCATGTATGCTCTTAAAAAAAAAGGTATTATCTATTTTCCACGCCATTTACTTTCTATATTGACCATGAATAGCTAAAATACCTACTTAATAGGCTATTCATACAAGGAAAGATATGGAGATGGTTGTTGTTGTTCCAAGAATTTAACTTGAATATCATGGTAAATCCAAGAAGGAACAATCAAGGATTAAATTATCTTTCTCACATTGACACAAGAGAAGATCTCAATGAACACACTGAAGGTTTTCCCAATGCAACACTATTTAGGGTAATTGTAGGACCTCAAGAGTTGTATGATTTAGCAACACTACTTTCTATAGAGAAATAATCCCCCAACATGACATCACAAGATAAATAATTACTCTTGGAGAAGGCCCTTCCTTTTATACTAATAGAAGAACTCTAAAAATTAGGAAGGGACAATATTATCTGTTGGGTGGTTTATGAGCATGAACATGAAGATATTCTTTGAGAAGCACATGAAAGCATAGTATGGGGCATAATTATAGAGATGCCACTACTAAAAGGGTGAAATTAACAGTCTTATGGTGGCCAACCTTACACAAAGATTCCAAGCAATATGCCAAACAATATGAAATTTTTTAGAGAGTAGGTTAACCTATTGTAAGATATGAGATGTCTCTACATCTAATTCTAGCTCAAGCACTATTTGAGAAAATATCCAAAGATTTCATATGACCCATTGGTCCACCAAATAAAGCATCTAAAGTCAGATTCATTATCATAGGGGTAGAATACTTAACCAAATGGGTAGAAGAAGAACCAAAAAAGGATTGTACAACAAAATAAATAACAAAATTCATCTATGAAAAAATAATCACATGATTTAGATGCCCATTAAGCATAACCAATGATCAAGGGAAACATTTTGTTATAGTCATTGTTAACAAAGTCATTTTAGAATGAATAAGTACTTTCATGATAACTCATAATCGGAGCACACCATATCATCCTCAAGCTAATGGGGTAAGTGAGGTTTTGAACAAAATAGTAGGTACCTCCCTTACTAAAATGTGCTACAGTAAGTGGATGGATTGGGAAATCAAAATACCTACAGTACTTGAGGCATATCACACTAATTATAAAAGATCCAAAGAATTTACTCTATTTGAACTAGTATATGGAATGGACACCACTCTACCTCTAAACTTTATTGTTCCCAATTTTTATACTACCATCACTCTTTGGTTAATAGACAATGAATCCCTAAAGCATAGAGTTCAAGAGTTAGAAAAAATAGAAGAATAATATTTTTGGTAGTATATCACTAAGACTCTAAAAGAAGAATACAAAAAGCTTGGCATGATAGGAATCTAAGACTCAAAACATTTAAGATGAATGATTTGGTGTTACTCTATGATAAAAAAAAATCAAGAATATTGGTAAACTCAAAGTTTAGTGGCTTGGCCCCTATTACATCAATAACATACTACAATCTAGAGAAGTACAACTCCACACACTTGATGACACAACCTTATGATGTTATCTTAATGGAGCACATCTAGATCATTATCATCATCCTTTGGTAGGATACAGTTGTCTTGAGGAAATAAAATTTTGAATGGGGGATGATGTTAGTAGGGAATATGCCAATGAGAAGATATCTTACCACAAATCACTACAAGAAGGTTACAAAGATTTTGGTTGAAAGGATACCCCTTAGATAATTTGTAGATTGTAAATGACATGCCTCATTAGGCACATTTATGTATAACTGAAAATAATATGTAATATAGTAGGAGTGGAACTAGGTATTAAAAATATGTATAAGAAGTAAGAGATGAAGAGTCTATAATAAATATAATATAATAGAAATGAGACATACATGTGCAAAGATGTTGTACATGATATCTATGTGAGTACATGGAATTTGGATATTATATGTGTTATTATATTAAAGTTATTTAATTTTCATTTAGATGGCATTTTGTTTTAAATTTCTTGTTCTGTATTATATATTAACCTCCTATCCCTTTGCTACTACTGAGTGTGGGGTATAAATACAACTCATAGAGAATATTTGGAGCTAAGAACTTCAATCTATCTCTCTCCACTTTTATTGCTAACATATGGGTTTTAGTTTTGGGGAAAAAGAATCAATGTGGTTAGTATCTCCAAGATACATTATGGATCTTTTTCATTATCTATACATTCAAAATGTCCAACTTATTTGTTACCTTCATGCATTCATTTTCATTTTATTGGGCTTACATAATATTTTAAATCCATACTCTATCTATTTTTATGCTTAATGTATATTATGATATATGACATTATATCTATAGTTCCATATTCACATATTAGATGTTCACATCATATAAAACAACTACTATTTCTTATTCAATACTTGTCATTAGGGAAACATTCCAACTTGAAATCTCATCACCCCTTGCTACATGGTCATACATAAATCACATTCAATCTCATTTTCTAATATGTGCCACATCCAATGCTATCTATTGCATCATTACATGATTATTGATCTTACATAATCACATCTTTACATGTTATGTGTTCTCTTCTCCTATGATTTCTTGCACCATTTGCATGCAACTAATTTTAGAGAGGGCATATTGTATGATTTAATACTATTTTTTTCATGATTATGGTTATGATGGCTCTCCATGGTTATGATTATGGTTATAGTGATCCGCTTTCAATCTTACATTGTGCTTGTTATGGTTACATTGTCACATGTGTAGGAAGTCTAACATCTTTCATCATTTGGAGCATGGTTGTAGTGGTCCACTTGCAATCTTACAATACCTCTTTTTCTAGTTATAGTGATCTACTCATGATCCTACACCATTCTTTTTTGTCATCTAGAGTACATATTAATGGTGGTTAATTCCCAATCCCGCACCATTATTTTTATATCTTTGTGGTTATAGTGATCTTCTCATCCTATAACACCTATTTCTATTTTTCTTGAGCAATAACATGGTGAGCACTATATAAATTTTTATAGTAATGATTTTATACTATTAAAACTAATTTTTTATTAGTACAATTACCACATTTGTGAATGTAGGTATAGAGATATTAAAGAGCATATGAGACCTCATTCATATTTGTATCTTTCTACAAGAAAATACGTTTTTTAGTTCTATTCTTGTAACTTTGTTATTAAGTTTGGCATGCATGATTCATGGTATCTCATGTGCAAGTTAAAGTTGTGGGAAATATATATGTGAAAAGTACACCATTCACACTTTTCCACCGCTCATTTTGGACTTTATTTGACCCTTTATTCTAGTGCTCAAGTAGTTTATTTCTATGTGAAAGTTGGCATTCAACCCAAAAATTGAGTTGAACTTGAATCTTCAGCTCCTAAGGATTCATATTTTCTATTATATTTCTAGTTCCTTTCTTTGGGCTAATCTTGCACTAGTGGCCCTAAATAAGTAGTTTAGGGCCACACATACATTCTTGAGCCACTTTTTCTAAAATTTAATTTAATCTTGCTTCTAAGTTGACTTAATCAGGAAAGTAGTAGTTATGCATCGACTTAAGTGTGGAATATTCATTTTTGAATGCTAGGTTTTGTATAAATTGTAATCCCTAGATCATTTGATCATCTAAGAAATATAGAGAATATGGATCACATTATTGTCAGGAGAACACTTATAGAGTGTGCTATCAACATCTCCATTTCTAAGTATAGTTACATAGGCATTTACATGTTGCTTGATATGTATTTGATCATTTCAAACACTATTGAATTGGTCTAATAGGGCTTGACTAAAGCACAATGTAGGAAGCTAGTCAATTTCCCTTCCTACCACAACAAACTCTATTAGTCCATTTTAGCACCACCAATCCTAATTATTACATGTGAATGCATTTACCAAAAAAAAAAGCATTCGGTTCAAGATTGCATTTCCATGTTTAAAATTGCACATCATATTTAAACTTGAAGATAGAAGAATCATGGATGCAATTTAAGCAAGATTAAACTTACATGAAATAAAATCACTCTTATAATCTATTGTAAAATAATTGATAAAAATCTTATTATCAATCACTACAACAAATTGTAAAATACAATTTACAACAACATCAAATAATTAGCTGATAGGCTACATATAGTGTGAGATTTGAGCTTGAAACAAGTCCCATGCCTGCAAACAACTGTTGATGTCTGCAAACAACTGTTGATGTCTGCAAACAACTGTTGATGCCTATAAACAACTATTGAGTCTTCAGAAAACAAGTTTCAATTGCTGTTTAATGGTAAATTAGTTGTTGTTTAATGGTAAACCAGTGGTAAAAGCTTCCAAAATATCAAATGAAAGTCTCTAAAATCTCACTTATCATGTAAAAGCTAGATAAATATTTATTTTCCAATTGGGTGGAAACATTCTATTTCCATTTGGAACATTTTTTCCAATTCAAAATGACAACTTTTCTTTTTCATTTGCATTTCTTTATGTTTTAAATCTGTATGCAAATATTTCAAAATCAGATAATACCTAATTTCTTTAAGGAAAAAACCTAAATCTGTCTAAATTTATTTTATTTCATTATCTAACACTTATTTTTAACACTTATTATTATTAGTGATAGCAGATTTCCACAATCCATGAAGATTATTGCTGAGATGTTTCTGGCTTAGATTGTGTTGTAGTTTTTGGATCAACATTTTAGATCACACTCTGTGATCTATTATCAGAATATAAGAAAGTATAAGAAATAAAATTATTATTATTAATTGTTTGACACATATTCTCGAACATTTTAATATATATAATTTTCTATTGACATAATCCTTGAACCTCCTTTTAATACCCATAAAACCGAAACATATCTATCCCTTTTAATAAGTTTTACAATTACCTTAATTTATACTATCCTCCAACACGGCTCTTGAATTTCGATTGATTGCGGTTGTTTTATTACTTCCTCGATATCACCATAGGGATTTATTTTTCTCTTCGAATGGAAAAGAAAGGAAAAAAGAAGAAATATAGTCCTAGTTGCAACCCCTGCCATTGAAGTAGCAGGAAATAACATTTCGTCTTGTACCGTGACTCAACGGCTATACCGTTAAGGTGACTTAAGTGTCCGGTCTAATGTATCTACCATTCCTCACTCCATCTGATTATCATGGAGCCAACCACCACTCCAATCAAACCTTCTTCGCCTTCAGCGCAAAATTCATCGCTATAATCGATTTTTTTTTGTTTTTTCCTCGCGTCTCGTTTACACTGAAATTTCTTTCAATCTCCTGTTTGCAGTGATTTGGAAACTTCTCAGAAGATTATTTCGAACAGCTTTCTGCAGGATTGTGCGTGATTGAAGAATGCATATAGCGGAGATTTTGAGCCAGGATCAGGGCGGCGCAGCAGCCAGTGTTTGTCAAATTATAGAGAAGATGGAGATGCAGGTGGCTCAAGTGGAGCAATTACTTCCCATGGTAAGTCCCGACAATACTCAGAAATTGAGAGATTTTATGATGTGTTTGGCACCCTGCAAAAGTTTGATTACGGAAGAGCAGAAGTTACTGCTATGGAAACTGAGCTACCGGCTGTGGAATTCTTGCGTGGACATGGCCAATGCGATGCAAGCCGGCCAGCAATTTCATGAAGAATACGTCAAAATCCGTCAGGTAGCCAGTGATTTACTTCTGTTGGCAGGAAGAATCGATGGAATTCCTTCTTGTCTGCTTAAGATTGCAACATTTTTTCATAGAACAGGTGTAATTTGGCATAAAATTCAGAAATATGAGCTTGCAGCTTCGTGCTTTGAGAAGGCTACAGAGCTCGTTTCGGAAGATGAGGGTTCTTGTTGTGAAAGTGAAGAAGAGCACAAGTTTTCGTTTGAGCTGCTTGTTGCGAGGGCTAAAACTGCATGGGAAATGAAGCAGAGGACGCTGGCGTGCACGTTGCTGGGCAGGGCCAAGGGTTTCTTGTTCGACGCTATCGACCGCTACCGTGACCTCGCGGAACAGTATTTGCATTATGGAAAATGTATGCTGGCCAAGTCGGAAGAAGGCGGCTGCGGCAGCAGTGACCAGAGCGATTATGTGAAGTTTTTGAACCTAGCTTTTGAGATCTGCTCGGAAGCTCTTTTCAAAAGCATAGGTAAGCCAGAAGAAAGAGTTCTGGCAAAAAATCTGAAGCTAAAGACGCTTCGATTTCTAGCCGCGGCTCATCTTCAGGCTGAAAATTTTGAAAGCGTTCTCAAATGTGTGGCTGTTCTGAGGGAGGAATCAGATCATCCGACGACGCCTTTTTTGGCGTTAAAGGCGTACATAGGTTTGGGGATGCGAGAAGCGGCTGAGAAGGAGCTGAATGTTATTCTCCTTCACGGTGGCGCACCTGTGGACATTTGCATTTCCGCCGTTGAAATCGTCATTCAGTCGGGAAGTGGCGGTCTGGAGACTGCTCGTTCCGCATTTTTCCGACTTGTTGACCGTTTTCCATCCAGCAAGGAGCTTCCTCTCAGGGTTTTGGACAAGATTCTTCGAAATGTGTCTGCGATAGATCAAAGTTACAAGGCTAAAGTAGCTTTGGCGCTTCAGATTGCGTCCGATGACAAAATCGTCAGGTTGTTTGCAGGTTTAGAAGATGATTCTTCTGGTGAAAAACGACGTTGCATACGTGCTATTCTTTGGAACAGGTAAGGCATTATTCTCGACTTCATTCTCTGAAGGTTTTTCACTCTGATATTTCCTGTACAAACTTAAACGCCTTACTTTTTTTTCATATATATCTGCTTTATCAACAAATAATGCATTTTCTTTTACCGCTTCGCCCCTATATTGGCATTTTATGTTAAGGACTGTTCACTGAGATAACGTTTTCCTTAAATGGAATCGCAGTTCAGTTAATAATTTCCTTGCAAAATGTAGCGTTCTCAGCAAGTACGAAGTTTTCTTGTAGAAATTTAAACTGATTTTATTAGTTTAATACGATTCATTAAAACTTAAATAAACACTTGCTTTTGTTAATAATTTGTACGGCTTTTATTCTCCATTTAAATGTCTGCCAATAAATTCGAGAATACTTGATAAATACACATTTTCTTTCAAATGTTAAGCAGCTTTGCCTCTGAATTTAGATAGTTCCAAAAATATGCATTTTCTTTTAAACGTTTAAGCAGCTTTGCCTCTGTATTTCAATAGTTCCAAACCTAGAATTTTGCATTCTCAAACAAATACAGCGTTGTGCGGCAGTGGATCTGAATTCTTCAGGGCAAAGCTTTACGACACAAGCATTATCCTGTTTGAAGGATCCATGCTCTATCTTCCATTAGATGCAGAGAACAATGCCTGCAGGGCGAAGTCCCTACGCGTGCTTTGCCTTTGTCACCTCGGCCTCTCACAATATGACCGTGCAAACGAATTCATCATGGAAGCAGAAAAGGTTCGAAGTGATTTTCGTCCCTACCGAGTCTTTGTATGTAAAGAACGGTTAGTCTGCAAGCAAAACAGTTAGTGGATATGATTTCTCATGTTTGCATCGCCTTTTGCAGCTTGAAGCGACTGTAGTTTGCGTCTTTCTGAAGGTGAATTTCCAAATGCATGCCTTTTATTTCAGCGTCTGCTATGTGCTTCGAAACAAGAACTGAGTTTTGTCCTGTTTTGGTCCCTTTTAGTTCAAAATTTGTCTGCAACTGAAGGACGAATCTGGCGCAACAAAACAGCTAGACAGAATGATTCGCTGTACAGACTTTGATGCCGAATATCTAACTTTAGCTTCACACGAAGCCATAGCCTGCAAATCCATTGGCGTAGCGACTTCAGCATTGTCGAATTTGCTTAAATTATGCTCTTCTGGAAAGCAAATTTCATCAAAGGAAGTGGTTGTGGTGCGGAACATAATACTTCTTCATCTTGACGACCCCAATGCTCTCTCGGAAATCCTAAAATACTTCAAGTATGCAAAGAAGCGCATGCAAGAGTTGGGAATAGAACAATTTTTCGGCACCGGAATTACAGTCGAGAAGGAAATAAACTGGTTTGCCGGAAGCGCATGGAACAGCGGTCTCAAGGCGAGCAAATCAAACAACTTCGACCTCGCAGCAGAGTTATTCACCTGCGCTTCGGAATTTTATGACGCACTTGAAGATTCAGTAGAAAATCTGAGAATGCTGTCGAAATCTTTAATATTGTCGATTGCTTCAATTCTTACCTCTCGGAAGAAAGACAAGAATCATTTGACAGAGGCGGTAGCGCATTTGGATAAAGCCAGAAAGGTATTAAATCAAACAATGCCTCGAGCTTCAAATAAAAACATGAATAGGAGCAAAATATTATATTTGAGTTTACAAATTTCAAATTGACGCAGGTTCAGGCAAACCTTACAAGCAAGAAAGAGAAACCAGACGAGAGTTTGCAAATGTATAGTGCGGTTCTAGAGTTCGAATTAAGGGGGTGCATGAGAGAGCACAAGCTACAGCTTCAAATTCTGAATCAGTGCACAACTATGAAGGGGTGCAAGCCAGAATTTTTGTTGAAAATGGGCCTCCATGCATGCCAAAGTGAAGGAAGCCCGGGGGAGTATGGCCACCTGGAGGTAGCCAGCACGGCGCTAAATGCTTGTCTCCATATGGAGCTCAGCAGCCCCTTTCCGGATTACAAAATGGTGAGCCTGGCTATTCGCAAGCTGATTGGAATTGCGGATGCAAAGTGTGAGGAAGAAGAATGTTTGGGCTTGTATAAGCAGGCACACCAGATTATTATTGGAATGAAGAGTGGGGAATACCCAACGGAAGAAGCAAAATGGTTGGTGTCAACCGCCTGGAATAAGTCTGGTCTTCATGTGAGATTCAATCGTCTGGATGAAGCAGAGAAATGGATGAGGATGGGTTTGGATTTGGTTAAACACGTTCCCTTCATGCAACAACGTTTCGCCTCCTCCATGGCCATGGCTGACACCCTTGCTATACTTG
>VDFB02035696.1:0-32163 GCA_007258455.2 Sequoia sempervirens | reverse complement strand
GGTTTTACAAGCTCAAACAGTATGCTAGGATAGGTGATGACAAGAGTATGTTGGTCCAACATTTTTTCAGGGGCCTAAATTCCCATCTTAGTGGAGGAGTGAGGGTTTTCAAACCCAAGACTATGGAGGTTGTAGTGGAGAAGGCACGATTGGTGGAGGAGAATATGGCTTTGTCACTTGGAGGCCATATGAGTGTGCAGGTAGGCAATAATTTGGTAGCAGGGTCTAGTGCTAGAGGAGGTCAATTGCAGGGAGGTGCACCTTCCAGAGTTTAGCAGGGACCATTGCAGAGTGGGTAGCAATAGCAGATATCACAAGGGAAATGTAAAGGTTTCTAGTCGAGACAGGGGGATAGAAACTAGAGGCGCACTAGACACTTTAGTTATGATCAGCCAGTGTAGAGTTCCCAGTCTACCTTCAAGAGTAGTGTGCAGCAGTCGAGTGCACCATCTAGAGGTAGAGGCTATGGAAGAGGTATCAAGTGTTTTGCATGTAGCCAGTAGGGCCATATAGCTAGGATGTGTCCCAACAGGGGCACATCTGGGTTTTCACAGGGTCCAGCAGTATCTAAGCTGACAATTGGTGATGCTGGTCGAGGGCATCATGTTTTCGTAGTGGTTGATAACTTCTAGGTAGAGCACTAGGGTACTGTCGTAGAATCATATGGTATGTTATCAGGAAACCCAGTCACCATTTTGTTTGATTCTGGAGCGTCAAACTCCTTTATATCTTCTTTCGTCGTAATGCAATGTAGACTGGGTGCAGTAAGGCAAGTCGATAGGTGGCAGGGGGAGTTAGCCTTAGGTGTGAAAGTTGCATTCCATTCCCTTGTACCAGATTGTAGGTTAGAGGTTGGACCTCTTCATACTACATTGGACCTTCTAGTCATTCCTTTGGGTTCTTATGACACTGTCATAGGGATAGATTGGTTAGAGGCACATAGTGCGGTCATAGATTGTCGCCATAAGTCAATTTGATGCATTGAGGTATCTGGAAGAATAGTAGAAGAGGTAGTGGGAGTTCAGAGGCTGATTTCCTTAAGGATCATCTTAGCTATGCAGTTGAGTGTGTACGTCAAGATTGCCAGTTATTTGCTGTTACAGTGGATGATTTGGATCTAGGAGGTGGAGAGGAGAAAGTATCTCTTGATAGTCACCCCATTCTTTAGGAGTATTCCTATGTCTTTCCAGATGAAATTCCAGGAATGCCACCTCAAAGGGAAATAGACTTCAAGATAGACCTTGCACCTGGTTCAGAGCCCATTTCACGAGCTCCTTATCATATGACTACCTAGGAGCTAAAAGAGCTTCGCTTGCAGCTTGAGGAGTTGTTAGAGAAAGGTTTTATTCACCCTAGTGTTTCTCCATGGGGAGCACCAGTTATCTTCATAAAGAAGAAGGATGGTTCACTTTGGTTATGCATTGATTACCAATAGTTGAACAAAGTGACCATCAGGAATAAATATCCACTTCCTAGGATTGATGATCTATTCGACCAGATCAAGGGTGAGAAAATCTTTTCAAAGATTAATCTTAAGTCTGGATACCATCAGCTTCATATCTTTGAATCAAAAATCCATAAGTCAGCATTTTGAATGCGGTATGGTTACTATGAATTCACAGTAGTACCATTTGGGTTAAAAAATGCTCCCTCGGTGTTCATGTGTCTGATGAACGGGGTATTTCATGCATACCTAGATGGATTTTTCCTTGTGTTCCCTGATGAAATTTTGATATACTCTAGAACAGTGGAAGAACATGAGGAAAATTTATGACAAGTATTACAGTGTTTGCAGGATAATCAACTTTATGCTAACTTGTCGAAGTGTGAATTCTTCAAGACTGAGGTCCAGTACCTTGGTCATGTGATCTGAGGAGAAGGTATTTCAGTGGATCCTGCAAAGATCCAAGCAATCTCAAATTGGCCTGCACCCACAAATGTGGCAGAGATATGAAGTTTTATGGGGTTAACGGGTTATTATAGGCGATTTGTGCAGGGCTTTTCGAAGATAAGCTTTCCTATCACCTCCCTTCAGAGGAAAGGAAAGAGATTTGAGTGGTCAGAGAAGTGTGAGGCAGCATTTCAAGATCTTAAGGGGAAGTTGACCAGTGCACCAATACTTGCGATACCAAATCTGATTGCGAACTTTGTAGTTTGTACAGATGTGTCCTTGGAAGGATTAGGTGTAGTGTTGATGCAAGAGGATCGTGTTATTGCATATGAGTCATAGAAGCTCAAAGATCATGAGCTAAATTATCCTACACATGATCTTGAGTTAGCGGCAATGGTTCATGCATTGACGAGATGGAGGCATTTCCTTCTTGGCCATAGGTTTGAGTTGCATAGTGATCACAGGAGTCTTCAATATATCTTCACGTAGCCCAACCTTAATGCTAGGAAAAAGCATTGGATGGATTTTCTCTGTGAATATGACTTTGAGGTGAAGTATATCCAAGGAAAAGAGAATGTCGTTGTAGATGCACTCAGTAGGAGGAGACATGAGATATCTGAGTTGACTCTTGTTCTAGATTTGTGGAGTCAAATTCTTTATGCCCTTCCAGTGGATAGTTGGTATTAGGAGGTCAGGACAGAGATTAAAGAAGGAAAACCCCTTAAGGGCAGGTATTCAGGTTATTATCTAGATTCAAATGAGGTATTGAGACAGATGGGACACATATACGTTCCTTCATCAAGTGATCTTCACAACTTGGTCATGATTGAAGCACATCATGCACCTTATTCAGCCCATCCTGGGGTGAAGAAGATGTATGCAGATCTGCGTCAATTATATTTCTAGCTAAGGATGAAACGCGATATTATGGATTATGTGTCATAATGTCTTGAGTGTCAGCGGGTAAAGGCTGAACACCAACATCCAGTAGGACTTTTACAACCGAATTTAGTACAAGAGTGGAAGTGGGATATTATCTCATTGTATTTCATTGTTGGTTTACCAAACTCTTCGAGATGACATGATGCAATTATGTTAATGGTTGATAGGTTGATGAAGGTGGCACACTTCTCAGCTATTCGCTCTTCTTATACTGCATCGTCCATAGCCAGAGTGTTCATGGAGGACATAGTGAGGTTACATGGTATTCCACGTCGGATTATTTCTAACAGGGATCCAGTGTTCACCTCAGCTCTTTGGACTTCATTACATCATGCGATGGGGACACAGTTGAACTTCAGATTAGCTTACCACCTAGAGATAGATGGACAGACTGAGAGGGTTAATCAGATCTTCAAGGACATGTTACGTATGTATGTAATGGACCAGAAGACATGATGGGAAGATTATCCCTATTTAGTAGATTTTTCCTATAATAATGGTTTTCAGAGCTCAATCAGCATGCCTCCTTTCCAGGCATTGTATGGGCAACCATGTCACCCTCCCTTGAGTTGGGATCGACTTGAGGATAGAGTGACTTTGGGCCCTTAGATGTTATAGGATATGGAACAACAGGTGGATAGGATTAGAGAGCACATGGTGGTAACGCAGGATAGGCAGAAGAAGTATGTGGATGCACATAGAGTAGATCATCAGTTTTCAGTGGGCGATAGAGTCTTCTTGCGGGTGTGGCCACGAAAGAGTCCCATCTGATATGGGAAGGGCTCTAAGTTGGTGCCTCTCTTTGTCAGACCCTTCAAGATACTCAAGAAGATTGGTCCAATTTCTTACTATCTCGCGTTACCGCCCAGTCTCTTGCACATTCATGATGTTTTTCATGTTTCAGTTCTTCATTTGTACCATCTAGACATTTCTCATGTACTTGATTGGAATGCATTACAGGTAGGGGATGGGCAGTTGGCTTTGGAGCCTGTGGTCGTGGTAGAGCGTAGAATGCTTGCTCTTCAAGGGCGAGATATTGATTAGGTTAGGGTCTAGTGGGATCCTAGGGTTGCATGGCGGGGCATTACAATACTCCTTTCTACACCTTATCAAAGTTTGAAGTAATTAATAGTGCCTTATCACAGATAAAACAATATAGGCTTCCAAAAACTATAGACCACAAATGAAACAATATGGCAAACAGTTTTACAGATATGCATCTCTACCCACTTGGTTCAAACAAACCTCTTTTTGCTAGCTTCCTCTAGGATGCCTTCTTTCTCTAGCCCTGCAAACATAGCCAAAACACAAAACCATAAACAAAAACCCATGAAAATTTATAGTCTCAAATACATGGAAAACCTTACACACAAATCATGAACCATAAATGAGATAATATTCCATTCTTAGAAACTATATAATATTTTTTTAACAATAGCTTATGAAAATTTGAAACAATCAATAGTAACTAATTGAAAATCAACCAATATAGCTTTGCACAAACTGTGAACCACAAATTAAATAATAATGTTAATCATTTCCACGACATGGACCTATTCCTACTTGCTTCAAACACACCTCTTCCCACTAGCTTTCCTGCACAAAAATGGGAAAAATATTATCACAAGAAACACTTTTCTTTTGCTTTGTAACCATTTCCCCATGCAAAAAACACAAAATAACCTCTCCCCAGCTTCATAGAAGCTACACTAAGCTTGATCGAGCTTACACCCTAACAGAAGCTTGGCTTGCTTGCTAATGCCCCTAATAGCATGTATAGCAACAAAATGACACCAAACAATGCCTTATCAAAATTTTCCCAATCATTTTTTTTGTTCCTTGAGTCATTAAATTCCAAGTGTTGTTACAACCATTCATAGTGCATGCAAAGCATATAACAATTAATGTTGATACGAACCAGTGTTCAATTTCAACAAGCTTCTCTATCGATGTGGCTGGGAATGTGCCACCATATCCCCAAGGCAGCCAATAACTACCTCCACCACCTTTTACACAACCATCAGAAGGCTAAAAAATGGGAGGTTGATAAAATGTTCTAGCCAAAGTTATAACCTATTTGCCACTTTCTACTCAAATTAGTCTGCCACAAACTACACACTATAAATGAAACGATGTCGTAGAGGTCTACCATTCCATACACCTCTTCGTGCTTGCTTCAAGCAGGCTTTTTGCTCCTGGCTTCATCTACTTTGCCACATGGAAATAATAAATGAAATAATATGTTCAAATCTTATTGATTATTTTTGTGATCTTTGGTTAGAATTCTTGTTATCCTAACTAGTTTTATACCTTTCTCATGGCAAGAAAAAGGTGTTGGGTTGTTCTCCTATTTTCATCAACTTTGGTTGGAATTCTTTTTAGCCTTCCCATTTTTTAGGTCTCTAGCACCATGGAAAAGATGGCAGATAGTTTTTTTTTTTTTAAAAGAAGTGTTTGGCATGACAATAGAGGAGGCCAACAAAATGGCATCAACATTAATTGTTGTATGGTTTTTGTGATGGTACAAGTAACATCTGTCTTAAAAATCCTTGAGGAACAAAGCGAATGTTTGTGCAATTTTGGATACCGCATTGTTGGGTGTCATTCTTTGGGTTTATGTTGTTGTTCCAGGTGGCTATGAGTGAGGATGGAAAGCTTGTGTGAAGATGCAAATGCATTCATCAGCTGTGGAATTTTTGTGAGTGTGGTTGCTATATTGTATTTTTTTTACAAGGTGTTGTTGAAAAGGCTATATTGTTTCAATTTTCCATAAGGTTTTGTTCAAAAATGAGTATATTTTTTGATAGGTTTGTCACTGCTAATTTTTGAGAGGGTGTTGTTGAGAAGGTTATATTGTTTCTATTTGTGATAAGCTTTTATTGAGAATCAATTTCCGATAGGGTTTTGTTCACAAACGAGTATATTTTTTGATGGGTTTGTCACTGACAATTTTTGAGAGCGTGTTGTTGAGAAGGCTATATTGTTTCCATTTGTGATAAGATTTTGTTGAGAAATTAGTATATTTTTACTTGGGGGACCAACCCAGACGTAGAAAACCACAAAAAACAAAAAATGATAGCTAGGAATCCATGCAAAACCATAGACACAAAATTTGAACCTTAAACCAAACAATAGTTGTTTTCACAAACAATATGTAGTCTTTTCTCAACAACATCTTATGAAAATTAGAACAAAATGCCAAGAATAATGAAATAATTTTTTTTTAACAAATAAATATAGGCTTTTGAGAACAATGCCTTGAGGGAAATTCAAACACTATATACATATGTGTGTGTGCATGCTATATATATATATGTATATGTATATATATATATATATATGTATATATATGTATATATATATATATGTATATATATGTATATGTGTAGATTTTTGTATGTATATATATACATGTATATATGTAAAGCCTGAATAGTGTTAGCCATGTAATTCCTTTGTAGACATTGCCACAAAGCTAAAGGAGTAAACAAAATCCAACACCAAAAAAATTGTAATGTGAAGGCTATGTAAAGATATATTGTTCTTTTCTGAACAAGACCTGATTGAAAATTGAAACAATATAGGCTTCCAAACAACATCTTTTTGAAAATAAGACAACATAGCCTAAGGTAGAGACTAGTAATCAACAATACCTAATGTAATGAAATGTAAACTGTATAACATTAACTATTTTTCTCGATGCAACCATAGCCATAAAATGGATGCCATAAATCAAACAATATTTGCTTCAACAATGAGCCAAATGGACAAAGCCATGAAAGACAAATATTCACAATAACATACCCTTGCAAAATGATAGGAATAAGACATCAACCATAGATTAAACAATTTTTTTTTTACAAAAAAATATAGTCTTTTCTCAAAAACACCTTATCAAAATTTGGAACAATCAATAGTGCATTAACACAGATCAAGCAATATAGCTTGTAACAACCTGCAAACCACAAGTGAAACAATATTGAAAAGGGTTCTCCTAGAATACTCACCTTTGTGGTTCCTTTGCATACATAGATAGCAGTACGTATGAAACATACATTCTGCATCACTTTGATTATTAGTGCCATTGCCAACCCTTTTGTATTATTATATGTTGCAGTCAGCTTTAGAAAAAACTTAAGAGTGCGTGGTTGGACTTGCACCTTCATAGAAGCTTGTCCTCTTGGCATCAAAATTTACTATTGTATGGTGCCTATGTAGTGGCAATGGTTGTGTCGACATCTACTATTCAAAAATGTGAGCAGAAGTAGCGAAAGTCTTTGCAAATTTCAACAAGGCATTGTTGGGTGTTCTTCTTTGACTTTAGCTCCTTTGACAGTTGTGAGCCAAGATTGCAAGCTTCTTTAAAGGTTGAAGTCTAAGTACCCTTTCCAATAGATGTATCTCTATGTATCTATATCCATAAGTTTCCATTCATCTATATATCTATATTGTCTACATCTAATCCCATGCACATACATTTCTACATGTAATTATTTAGTATGTATATTTGCAAACAACAAATTCCTCTATATGCATCCAATTTATGACATTGGATTGTATTTGTTGGCATATTTGTCATGTGTACCTTTTAGGTTCTTATTTCTTACAACCTCACAAAAGGAGTTGTTTAAATGATAGCATGTATGGTATGTGTGATGAAAAATAATTCTTCCACCATTGATAAAAGTGATGGAAAATCTATGTTTTTGCTCAGGGGTTTGGTGAGAGCCCATGGGGCTTCATGACCCAATATGGTAGGGTGGAGAGCAGGCCTTGTTTTGTTTTTTTTCATTTCATATTTGCTATTCATTGTTTATTGTTTGTTAAATCCTTGCAAAATGAGTTGTTGCAATGATGGGATGTATGGTATGTGTGATGATAAATATTGCTTCCACCATTGATAAAAGTGATGGAAAATCTATGTTTTTGCTCAGGGGTTTGGTGAGAGCCCATGGGGCTTCATGACCCAATATGGTAGGGTGGAGAGTAGGCCTTTTTTTGTTGTTTTTCATTTCATATTTGCTATTCATTGTTTATTGTTTGTTAAAGCCTTGCAAAATGAGTTGTTGCAATGATGGGATGTATGGTATGTGTGATGATAAATATTACTTCCACCATTGATAAAAGTGATGGAAAATCTATGTTCTTTCTCGAGGGTTTGGTGAGAGCCCATGGGGCTTCATGACCCAATATGGTAGGGTGGAGAGTAGGCCTTGTTTTGTTGTTTTTCATTTCATATTTGTTATTTGTTGTTTAGTTGTGCTATGGGTAGTTGTGGGAATGGTCAAGTATGCATGTATATATTTACATATGGATATATATAAATAAATAAATAACCCATGATTGTTCTCCCAACTCTAGAGGGCTCAAAAACTAGAAAGGCTAACAAAAATCCTGACCAAACATCACCAAACCCAAATAACACAGGTCACTTCTTTTCCTCTACTATCAAGAAACTCTAAAAATGGTGCATATGCATATGTGTATGTATTTATGAATGTTCACTCAAAATATTGTGTTCCCAATATGGTAGGGTGGACAATACATCTTCTTTTGTTTTGTTCAAGGGTGTTTGCAAGTATGTTTTTGTCTTCATTGTAATCTATGTATATGTATATGTATATGTAAATATGTATGTATATATGCATGTTCAACGGAAAACGTAAATTTTTCATAGATGGAGACTGGAACAAATGAAGGTACAATGCACAACCATAGGAGTAGCAGTGTTACACTCTTCTTTAAAGTGTACATTATACTTTCCATTCGTTACAGTCTCCATTGCAAACATTTCATATGTATAGCTACATTTGAAAATACATTTACACATGTGTATGCTTTGGTTATTGTCAATAGATCACTATTGTGGAAAATATTTTTGAATATACATGTTTCTAATTTTCAATTTTAAAACTTTTGTACTATGTTTTACATTTACAGTTAGAAAATTTCTAGATATACATTTGATGCATACTATTGATTGTGATGCGTTAGTAATAACTATTAGTATAAAAGGTTTTATATTGGGCATAGTAAGTAGCATTGGTTTCACCATTGATCATATTGGTGGGCAATATATGTTCTTGCTCGGGGGTTGGCAGGTGAGACCCCATGGGGCTCCATGGCCCACTATGGTATGATGGAGAGTAAGAATTTCTTTGGTTTGTTTCATTTTGCATTACTTGTTTGTTGATTGATTACATTATTGCTTTTTCAGCTAGTGTACACATCCTTTTATATTTCCCAGTAGCAAAACCCATGAATTGTTGTCCTAGTAGTGTTTGCAAACACATTCTTGTTTTCATTGTACTATGCGTATATGTATATGTATATGTTTGTGTATATATGAATGTGCAATGAAAAACGTGAAGTTATTTTAGATGGAGAGTGCGATGAAGGAAGGGATGATGTACAACCATAGGCAGCAACATCAATACACTCTTCTTTAAAGAGTGTATCGTACCTTACATTCATGACACTCTCCATTGAAAATAGATTGCATATGCACATATACATTTGTAGACACATTTCCATATATTTTAACTTTGGTTATTTAAATAAGTGACTATAGGGAAAAGTTTTTGTTCACATGCAGGTTTTTTATTTTCTAAATTTTCCCTCACCTGCACCATGGTTTTGCATTTACAAGTAGGATATATATATACATGTAATGCATGATGCCAATTATCATGACTTGGGTATTATCCCTTCTAGGCTCAAAAAGTAATCATTAGAATGAAATTTGTTATATTGGCAGTAATAAGCAACATTCATTTTACATTTGATCGTAGGGAAAAAATTTGTGGACATAGTTGAGTTGACACCATTAAAGAGACTTCCTTTTTCAGAAAATTATTTAAGTATTAAACTATGTATCATTATACTTGAAAAATTACTAGTATATGCAACATGGTTTAACACTAAAAATGCTTTCCTAAAAAGAAGTCTCGTCAATGCATAGTGTTACCATTAAGGCCTGTCTATACCCAAATTGAGTATTGTGTTTGATGCAGCTGCTTTTCAATTAGCCACTTCTCTAATGAAATTATTCTCATAGGGCTGCGTGACCCAGTATGCTAGGGTCAAGACTAGGCATTCCTTTTGTCTGTTTGATTTTGTATTAGCTATTTGTTCATTGGTTGTATTCTTATTTTTTTAGTTATAGTTTGAAAGCAATTTAAAATAAAATGCATATGGATACATACATTTATGTATACATATACATATATGTATACTTTGGTTGTTTTCCATAAAGCATTGTTGAAAAATATAATTGTGCCATGTGTTCATTTTCATGTCTTTGTGCATGGCTTTATTACTATGGATTGTTTTGTTTTATGGCATTTCCATCTAGGCCACTGTTCAAACCAATATTCTTTCCTTTATGGCTTCTATATTATGTTAATAATTGGAACATAGTAAAATAGTTCATGTTATATAGTTTATATTATTTTCCATAGGGTATTATTTAGTGTTGCTATTTTCCTTTGGCTACTTTGTTACATATTCAATTAGCTTCTCCGCTTTAGTTATTCCATTTCCCTTTAATGTGTTTTTTGCAACCATTTTATTGTTTGCTTAATAACCTTCTTCAAGTTCCAATGCTACATTGAGTGTGGATCGTAGAAAGGCAACAAAATGCCAAAGAAATTGGCTTTATTATGCATACCATAAAGACCAGATTTGTGAAAGTTAGTGAGCTACGTACTTGTAACAAATATGTGCTATAGACCCATCAGGCTTAGTGCCACATGCCCATCAAGGCACACCACCATTGCAAGCAAACTCGTTGTTGCACCCCCTCAATGCCCAACCCTTTGTAGCTACAATAGAACCATTGTAGTGAATCTACCCCCATGATACCTAGCTATACATAATCACAAACCTTTGTTGGTAATTCCTTGACATTTGCATCATCAAAAACCCAACACTCAAGCAACATATTTGGTGAAACTTTTCAAATTGCTTTGCAGTCCTTCTGTTAGTGCATTGATGCTTTGCCTGAATTGAAAATTTGTTCTATTTGCAATGAGAGATATGTTGGCATGAGAGTCTGAGCATCCAACACTGGCATTGTTTTTTTGCATTATTCTTCCAAATAAGGTGTCCATAGATTTATCCTAACAAACAAAATGGATCCAAGGCCACAACCAACCATCCTTGAAAAGCTTACTCAAGTCAAAGAAATGCTAATAGCTAGAGTTACTCCAGTTTTGCAAGTAACCCATGCTAGAGGAGGCCAATACAAATATAGTGGCCATACAATAAGCTTCCCACAAGACATCACAACCATTGCAACTTTTTTGCCACATCGTCTACATGATCTTGAAGTTGTGATTGTGTGAAGAATTGGTGTTGAGGGGACAAACTATGATTGCTATGTTGACAAACATAATGTCATGGCTACATTAATATATAAAATTGAGAATGACCCATAGTATAGTGATGTTGCAATAGATTATGATGCTTTAAATTTGTTACCTTCTACAAGTACTAACATCTCTAATCTTCTGCACATAATGGAAGAACCAAGGCATACCCCGATTGAACCAATGACAACTGCAGAAAGCATTGTTGATGAGGAAGCTAACCCACAAGACTCGTCATAATTTATTCCATTGATGCCCAACCCTCCTCAAGAATTACAAGAAATTAGAGATTCCTTACAAATTATAGAAATTAGTCAAATTGCCTTGCTTTGGCCTAAAATAAATCCTAACCCTATCAATGAATATAATACAGAAGGATTATTAAGCATGGCTTTTCCAATCTTGTTCCCCACTAGCATGGAAATGCCCCTACAAATGAGAACCATACAATTTCACTTACATTCAAATATTCCTTGCACTTGATGAGATACTATGATAATAGATTTGGGAAGCATGTGAGGCTTAGATATTACCTTTATAATTTGATAATGAGACATTGAAGCCAACAATCAGCATTTGTTTTTATGAAATTTTTTTTTGAGGTTCAAGAATCCCAAAGTTTGTTCTTGGTTTGCAACAATTGCTTCAAGAGGCACTAGATACCCAAATAGCAAACCAACGTGTACACTTTGGTGCATCCTTGTGAGGAACACACTCATATTAGGCTAAGTGCTGACAATAAATTACAGCAATGATTCACCAGCTTGGTACACTAACTCTTTTCTTCACTTTGAGCTATGTAGGTACAAAATGGCATGATCTACATAGGTTGATTGAAGCTCACACTAAATTGTATTTTCCATAATCCTAGAGATAGTTCACAGAGAACATTGTATAGAACCCACATGTAATATCCTTGTACATGCACTTGGGATTCACTATTTTATGTGAAGAGGTTATTGAGAGAATTTTACACACAAAGGACTATTGGTATAGGTATGAGTGACAACATCGTGGGTCAACACATATACATAGTTTCGTGTGGCTCCTATATGCCCTGAATATGGACATGCTTGATTGGTCCCATCCACATGAGCTTCAACAAGCAAAAAAATTCTTTGATCACTATGTTTTAGCATGGAACCCTTGTTCCCCAAAGAAACTAATATCAAGGATCCACCACTCAGCTTTGGAAGACTCGTGCTTGCTTAATACTACACAAAATTGTTCCATGGATCCAATGGTGGACTATGAACAATTGTTGAACATGGTGGAAAGGCATACCAAGTGTACTCAATACACTTTCCTTAGGAAAAAGGGTGACCAATTACAATGTCACTATAAAGCTCCATGGACTACACAACCATCTTCAACATTGGTAATTGATAGCGAATTGAAAAAATCGTATAAACTAGAAACAAATGATGAGCATGTTAATATTCACAATCCTAAGGTGCTTGCAATTTGGTGAGCAAATGTTGATTTCTATCCAGTATTGTCTAGAAAAATTGTGCTAAACTACATTTCCAAATATGCATCAAAGTCTGAGAGAAAATTTGAATGCTACATTGATATCACAGAGGCTTGCAAATACAAATTCCTCTAGGGATAAAGCATTGCTTTCCTACCAAAAATTCATGATCAATTCTGTTGTTGATCGTTACATTGGTGCATAGGAAACATGCCATATGCTACAAAAGTTTCCCCTTGTCATCTCAAGTCATCATTTCTTGTCTTTGAAGGTTAGCAGGAAAACATTTCATCATTTGAAAATAGTTGACAATGGTGACGAGCTTTCTAGTGGTTATATTCGTTGCTACATGCAAAGACTAGCTGAAATGGGGACAATATCCCTTATTCATTCTGCACAACTTTGTACATATTAGAAAAATTGCAAAGGTACAGCTTGGTGTGCTTGGCCACAACCTGCTATCATCATTGTCTACTTATTTTTCAAGACCATCTCACCTAAACAAAGTGATGCCTTCAAAATATTTTGTTGGTTAGAATTGCTACTATACAAACCTTTTCAAAATGTTGAGGCTGACATAGACCTTACAAGAGAAAGTATAACACAGAATTGGAGGCCATTTTATCTTGTAGGATATGACGTTTGGCATGCCAACAGACTTAATGTTCCCCCTACCGATGGCCTAAAGGGTAGTGATAGTGATACTAATACTACATAGTCTCAGCTCCACATAGATGAATATGAATGGGAGTTTCTCTCTTGACTTGGTGCCACAAATAATGTTTGTTTTGACCAACTGCAACTCTTGGGTAGATGGGAATTTGACCTACATCATAGGTGGGACAATCACCATGTTCCATAGAATCTCCATAGCATTGCTGAACAATTTGTTTCAACAAGTAAATTGCATACAACTAAAGACACTCTTTGCTCATTTGCAACACCTGCACTTTGCCACCGACTATCTCCTAGGTGAAAGCTTGCTTTGAATATCATTGAACATCACCATCTTGGATTATCTTCATCACCACCGCTCTGTATGATCATTAAATGATCTATTGGCATAGGTAAATAATTCCTCATTGATAAGATACAGAGAGTTGTAAATACATCATTGAATCAGAAAATGAATGGACTTTGCTTGCTTTGGTACCAATGGGTGTTGTTGCTTACAATATTCATTCTATTCATAGTTCATACTTCTCTCTGGATACCAATAAGAGATATGAATCCATTGAAAGGACAACCATTGACCATATTTCAGGAGAAATTCAAACATATTAAAAGTACATATTAATTGATGAAATGAGCTTCTTGGGTCCCAAGTTGTTGCTTAAAGTAGATAGTTGATTGTGGTAGGCATTCCTTGGTAGACATATGTAGCCATTTGGTGGTGTTTATTATAATTGTGGGTGAGTTGGTATAATTTTCCCTTGTTATGGACAAACCTATCTATGGTTCTCGATCCATAGCATTGGCACTTTGGCACACTTTTAATATTGTTGTCATGCTTGACACCATCTTTCACCAGCATGGGAAGTCTGATAAACAACAATAGTTTTGTACACTCCTTATGAATATTAGAAATTTTTACACATCCCTATTTGATTGGAAAATTCTTATGAATCAAACAAAAACCATGCTTACGTCTGAGAAAAACTAAGAGTTTGATGAGGTTATCCACTTATTTCCAACAAATAGGTTGGCTGCTTTGCACAATAGGAAAATGCTGTAGCAATTAAATGTTCCAATTGTAATTAGTTCTGCTAAATATTCCCAACAAAACACACTTGAATATGGTGATGATGCATAGCTTCAAGTAGAGCTCTTGCTTGCAATTGGTAAACAAGTAATGTTGACAACAAATCTTTGGGTGGAAGCTGGCTTGGTTAATGGATCGCTGGGTTTAGTGAAGGCTATTGTATATGATAGGGGTGGTAGACAACCTCAACAACCTGAATATGTTGTTGTTGACTTCCAAAACTACATTGGCCCAGCATAGGATCAAGACAATCCAAGATTCATCATGATTATCCCAAATCACACGAGGCAGCCAGATACAACTCCTGTTGACAATGGCTTGGACGATAATAATCCATAAATATCAAGGCTTAACACTAGACAAAGCTACAATAGATATTGGAACTAAAGAAAGGAAGAACTCATATTTACGACTCTCTCTCGTGTTAAATCAATAGTAGGAATACACATAGATCCACCTTTCTCTTTTGATGGGTACTCTAGGCTACATTCCAACAAATACAATAGCTTTGAATCAAAGAAGAGGATCAACTCCAACAATTTTCTGCATTCCCACCATGATGAAATCTTTTTGTTCTTCATGGTAACTATACCACTTTTCCTTTTCCTTTCCATTTGAATGCTTCCATAATATCCTTGATTCCCACTATTCCTTTTTCCTTGTTCACTACATAGCCCCATTATAATCACTTTTCTCAGCATTTCAAAGGTCTTAATTCTACAATCATTGCTAAGAGAAGTTACTATTAAACTATTTTCTTGTGTTTCCCCTTGCCCCCAACAACAAACATCAATTCATTCCTCCTCCCCATTTACCAAAACTATTATCTATATTTAAATTTTTTGTCAATAGCTTCCTCCCCTTTACCCAATAATGTTGCTTCCAGAGCTATCTCGTTTGAATAATTTATTTATAACAATTTCAAATTCTAACAAATTTAGATTGCAAAAATTTCCAGGTCTTATTTTAGATCTTCACAATTCTTAATACCTTCATGCTCGCAAGTTTTGCATGGTGTTTGAGTTGCAACTATATTCCATTTGTATACAAGGTAAGGCTATATTTCATTCTTTCCACCTCTTCTTTTGCAACTACATCCAAAATTCTTTGTCACAAATGCCATAATTATATATATTTTTAAAAAGATAATAGTGATTTCAGCTAAATGAAATTGCTAGGTGCTAGAAGACAATTATATGCAATTGTCCACATATTTTCTCCTCCTCTTTACAAAAGGTATGCTTGCATCCTATTTATATGATCTATTCTATTGCACATACATTAGATATTATTTGTTACTAACTATATAGCCGTTTATATTTGTTCATTTAGATATTGTCTACTAATGACACATATTTCCTGTACTAAACTTCAAATTTCCTTTATGTCTAACCACATTTCATTGAAATCATTTTAGATTGCAAATGTACATACTGAGATCTTCACAATTTTTAATACCTTCATGCTCACAAGTTTTCCATGGTGTTCAAGCTGCAACTATATTCCATTTGTATACAACGTAAAGCTATATGTCATTCTATGTATATCTTCTTTTGCAACAACATCCAAAACTATTTGTCACAAATGTCCCAACTATATATATATATTTAAAAATAGATAACAATGATTTCAATTGAATAAAATTACTAGGTTCTAGAAGACAATTATATCCAATTTTCCACATATTGTCTCATCCTATTTACAAAAGGTATTCTTGCATTATGTTTATATGATCTATTCTATTGCACATACATTAGATATTATTTTTTACTAACTATACAATTGTTTATATTTGTTCATTTAGATATCATCTACGAATGACACATGTTTGTTGTACTAAACTTCAAATTTCCCTTAAGTATAGCCATATTTCATTGAAATCATTTTAGATTGGAAATGTGCATACTGAAATATAGATGAACATGTCTGGTGTACAGATCTCCTAAATGCTAGATAGGTTTATAGTTGCACATTTGTATGTTGTATGGCCTTCACCTACATTCCATTTCTATACAACATAAGCCTATATATCTTTTCTTTCATTTGTTATTTCACAACTCCATGTGAATTTATTAAAAATGTACCACATTTATTCCCACTCAACAAATTTTCTTAGGTGCCAAATGATTGCCTTCACCATTCATTAAAGTGGTGGAAAATTAATCTTGCTGCTCCAGGGTTTGGTGATAGTCCATGGCACTCGATGAAAAATGTGGTAGGGTGCAAAGCATGCCTGCTTTTTTGTCTCAATACTCCAATCCATTCCCTACACAAGGTATGCCTAGATTTTATTTACTTACACTATTCTACTACAACTACATTATTTATTATTTGTTATGAATTCTACCTCTTTATATTTTTTGATTAATTTATCATCTACCAAGTTTTAATAAACTTCACATTCTCCTTTCATATTTGTAACCATACTCAACCCAAACAATCCTCATTCATGCACCTTTTGACACCTTCAAATCTTCTATTAAGTCAGTAGAGGCCTAAGCATTGCTTTCACCATTGATCCCAATGGTGGAAAAAATGTATTCTTGCTCGATGGTTTGGTGAGAGTGCTTGTCACTCCATGAGCCAATATGGTAGGGTGGACATTGGTCCTTCTTTTCTTTTGTTGACACAGCATTCCACAACATGCACCAGGTATACCTAAATTTTATTTACTTCATTCCTCCCATTACAAGTACATAGCAAACTCCATATTATAAAATATACAACTTTGATATCTCATGGTTTACATATTTTCTATGAATTAGAGATAACCACTATACTAAAATTCACACTTTGTTGTTATTCTTCCATAGCATACTCTAGCCATCATGTGGATTCCAATGATTTTGTTTAAAGCCATCAGTGGCCAAAAGATTGCTTCTACCTTCAATCATAAAGGTGGATAGTTTATTTTTCTACTCGAGGGTTTGGTGAGAGTGTCTGGCACTCCACGACCCAATATGGTAGATGGAGATCAAACATTCTTTCCTTGTTTTCCTATTGCAATCTATCATGTGCATAAGTATGGTTAAATTTTACTTATTTCATCCCTTGTATTACATGTGTATGCCATATTTTGTATTACACAATATAAAACTCTTTACATCTGCTTATTTACATATTCTCTATCAAATACAGATGTTCACCACACTAAATTTCTTTTTTTTTTGTTTTTTTCCTATAGCAAACTCTAATGATTATGTTGAATTTGATATTTACTAATTACAAAATTAGTCACAATGGTCAAATAGATGATTATGTTAATTATAACAAGCAATATTCATTCCACCCTTGATTAGAGTGGTGGACAATTCGTATATTCTTGCTTAGGGGTTTGGTGAGAGTCCATGAGGCTCCATGACCCAATATGGAAGGGTGGAAACCAGGGCTCATTTTCTTGTGTTTTATTTCATATATCTTATGTAAGATCTCTATGTTTCTAATATAAGATTCAAACATAATTCATATGTTTCATGCTATGATTTTGTTAGAATAAAATAGTTAATGTTATACACTTTGTGTTAGATTCCATTGACCATTTTTCATTATTGTTCTCTTGCTTAAGCTATATTATTTCATTCTTGACAAGGTGTTGTTTCAAAGGCTATATTATGTCGTTATCCCTCTCATGGTCCATAGAAATTATTGACATTATGTAGTTTTTTGTCGATTATTATTGTTTAGCTTGTGCTATATTCTCTCATTTTCGATACACTACTATTCAACACACTATTCTTTCAATTTTCAATAGCATGTTGTTGAGAATAGATCAAAATGTTTATTGATTATTGTTTTCTATCTTACGCTACATTGTTTTATTTTCAACACGGTGTTGTTGAAGACACTATATTGTTTCAATTTTTGATAAGGTGTTGTTGATAGAAGACAATATTATTTGTTAAAATAAATATTGTTTCATTTATGGTTTGATGGCCTCTATGGCTATATACAATTCCACACACACATAAATTTAATATTGTCTCATTTATGGCTTCCATTCTATGGAAATAGTTACAATATAATGTTAAAATTTAGTCTATCTTGTTTTCTATAATGCACTCTAATTGTTGTTCGGTGGCTTTGGCTATATTCCCTCATTTGCAATGCATAATAAAATAGTTAATATTGTAGATTTGTGATTTGGTTGTTGTCAATGGATCAATATTAGGGAAAGTATTTGTGAATGTGCATGTTTCTAATTTTTTTTAAAAAAAAATTTGCACCATGTTTTATATTTTTAAATTGTTTGTGTCTGCTTCAAAATATACTAAACTTTTCCACCCTCACTGTCTTCATGTCACTTAACTTTCATGTTCATCACCACCTATCGGCTCATTTGTTGTGTGTTACTACATGAAATTACTAGTTTAATTATTTCCCACTTTTTCCTCCATTATTAAATAGTTATTTTAATTATTTAATAACTTGTCTTTTTTCTCTACTTTTTAATGAGAGTATTGCTTCTAATTATTTTATTTAAAAAGTTATTTTTTACCTCACTTGTATTTTTCATCCACTTTTTAATGAAATAATTGTTTCCAATTATTTTATTTAAAAAGTAATCTTTTCCCTCACTTTTCTTTTTCCACCATAGAGGAGAGATCTTACATAGGTCTCAAATAAAAATAGTTCCATGAGAATTTCCCTATGCCCTAATGCACTAAAATTGACCTCTCCATGAAACTTAGAAGCCATATTAAACATACCTTCCATAGATAACTTTGATTCCTAAATGAATATAACATTAAGAGAATGCATTTTTATTATCTCTTGAACATCCTTTTATCCAGGGATGTTGTTCAACCCCTTGCATTCTACGAAAGGGTAATCATTTATGAGAGTTATAAAAATGGGATTCAATAGTCTTGACTAAACTTGAATCCACCAAATTCTCCCCCATTAATTTAATTTTATCCTAATCTTTCTTCCTCCCCATTTTGGATTACTTCTTTGAGCCTAATTTTTTGAAGTTATTTTGTTGCGAGCCCAATGTACGTACCTATTTAATGCATTTTCCAAGATCCTATGCTATTTCTTCATTCATTCACTCAAGTAAATCTAATCCTAGTTTTTTGTCTAGCACATACTTCTCAAGAAGATTTAACTGCTCAAAGTTCTCCTAAATTTTGATTTATATCTAGTCATGAATCAGCTCAGTTAGTCCCTAAACTACTGTGATTTTTATCCTTTTTGGAGGTGCTAACCCCTCCCCACATTATTTGGTCTAGAGTGTGGCATTCCTAGATCATCAACATGATAAACAATGTCCTCCAAAGATTCATACTAGTTATAAGTCTCATCACCTTGTATATCCTTAAGAGTTCTCTTTAGGCCTCTAACCTTGTTATAGAATTTAACAAGAATAAAACCCTCCTTATTAGTTTTCCCCTATTGCATTGGGGCTTTCCCTTTATCCTTTAGAGGTAGAGGGTGAGTAGGAATCTTGGTTGAAGCTCCATTAGCTAGTGTCCCTAATGAGCTAAATTTAGGACATTTCCTCTACAAATATCCATACTCATGATATATTCAATTACAAAAAGCAAATGCTTCAGACTCAAGTTTTTGAATCCATGAGGTCGCTCCAACCTAAACTTCCATTAAATTTGGTAATTTGGGTTATTTAAATCAATTTCAACACAAACATAGGCATATGAGTTTACCTTCTTATCTAGCATATATTGAGATGGACCCACTAGTTTTGTTAGAAGAAAAGTAACCATTGATATAATATTATTCAAAAATAACTCTAATGGTAATTAGGGGAGCCTTACTTAAAAATTGGAACCCTTGATGGAAGCTCCTCTGCTAGATTGAGTCTTTTATGTTAAGGTTTGATAGAAAAATCCCACCTAATTTTAGAAGGATGGACCTCCTTCAAAAGCCTTATTTTTGATCCACCATGCATGATAACACCATCATGAAATAGTTTTTTGGGGCTTGCATAACCTCCATCTCCCCCATTCGGTTCCAAGTGTAATAAGCCCATGATTCCAAAAAAGGGAGGGAGACATGAATTTGAAAATTAAAGCATGCTTACATAACTAGTTGAAATCATTTTCCACTGATTCTAGTTGAATAAATAAAATCAAGTGAGACAGGCTCCTCTCTTGACACTCATTTGTCTTCAAAGCTCAAGGACCCTGGATCTATGATGAGCCGCCCTTATTTAAAGTATTAATTGAAAAAATAACCTCCTTAGAGTAGATTGATAGAGATGGGTCAACCCTCATTTAAAATTTAGAGGTCATTTTCTCAAACCCTCTCAAACCTTCAACTAAAATTGAAAACTAGGAAAAAATGATCTAGGAGAGAAACCATGCTCTGCAATTGCAAACACCTTCTCCAAATGAAGATAAGCCTCCAAATCCTCCACAACACCTTGTAGAAAATATCCCCTATAACTCAATCCCCCACACCTATGCACAACCTCATTTAAAGCCCACAGTTTATCTAAACACCCACAAAAAACCCCATAGAAGCACTGAGAACAAACTACAAACAAAAACATAGAAGGAGTTGTGGTCAACAACAAGTCGATGAACCCTAGCTTGCATAATTGAGAATCCTCCCTATTGCACCCATCTATCCTCACAATTATAATCATAAAACTGATTTATTTTATTAAGTAGACTACAAAATTATATTATTTTCTTAAGTGTTATATATATATATATATATATATATATATATATATATATATATATATATATATATTAAGAATTATATATATAGTATTATAATGAAAGAATGCTTAAGAAATAAATGAAAATAGGCATAAATTTAAAGATAGAAAGAAAATTTTATTATAAAATGTACAAATGAAAAATAAATTAAAACTTAAAGTTGATACATTTTCTTTTTTTATATTTTTTTAATTCTTCTATAATTTTTTAATTTTTTAATTTGTTTTGTTAATATTTATGTTAAATTTTTGATATACAAATATACAATTTTTAATGGATATTCTTTTATTAATTTTTTTTTAATTTTTTTTCATATAATCAAATGATAAACTAACGTATGACAAACATACTCAAATTATAAGACTTTATTTAAAGTTTTTATCAAACATTGAACCATATTGTAAAATTTTAGTCATAATTTTAAATATATGGTCACTTTAGTTTATAATATATTAGGAAATGATATTATATTTTTTCTAATATAATTTTTTAATAGTGAACCATAATGATTTTCCAATAACTACACAACTATATCAAAAGTAAAAAATTATGTACAATCTTGCATCCAATTAAATATTAATTCTACTAAAGTATTACAATAAAATTCTTCCATACCTTTGAGGAAAAAATATTCAAAGAAAGGACAAGCCAATGAGCAATAAGAAACAATAAATGTGTATCAATAAGAAAATAAAAATTTGGTGATATTTCATCTTATTGAATGAAGAAGAAAAATTCGTCAAACCTTTTTAGTGAATAGAAAACTATTAACATTTTAATTATTATTTACCTCAATTTTTTATTAGAACTACAATGCTAGTGGTGTAGGATGTGTATTGAAAATATTTTTCTTTAAAAATTCTAAACAAAGTGGCTAGTTTAAAAAAAATTAAAACTTTCATTACTTCAAAGAAGTACAAGAACTCTCTATTGTAGATAGGTCCTTCTAGAAACTGTGTAATAGATTAGAGAATTACAAAAATTAAATCATACAAATAATTATTATCTAATATAGTCATTATTTAGAACAAACAATTAACTTTTATAGGAAAATATGTTGAGAGAGGCCACCAACACTAACATGTCTATGGTAAAAAAATTGTAGCAAGAAACCATCATAACTAGAAAAGAAAATTCCTATACACAATGTTATATATTAATAAAAATGGAAGGATTTTATTTTTCAATTTAAAATTACTACAAACAATCTAAAATTGATAGATATAAGAGCCAATGAGTATTTTTCTCGAAAATATCATACTAATTTCCTTTGAATTTTAATATTATAATATTTTCAATTATGATAAATATTTCAATGAATAGTGAATTTTAGAGTTTACCTCTATCATTTCAATAATTTATAGATACACCCCTTCATAGTGCCGAATTCTTCATCCATGGAAATAAAAGCTTCAAAATTGTATCAACTCTACTCAAGTATTTCCTTTTCCAACTTGTTCTTATCATGATCAGTGAAATTATCGCTTCAAATGTTGCTCCATATGACAATCCCATTGATATCTTATACCATGGATATTCAATTCTTTTCTTTTCTTTGTTTATTGAAATTGAAGGAGGAAGAGAAAAAAATTATGACTAAGAACAATTTTTGGGTAGGGGACATCCCCATAAATTTGGATTCTTCAAATGTGCTAGTTATATATCATCCTTTTGGTATACTTCTTGAAAGATTGTTGTTTCATAAATCCAATGAACCCAAAGAACTTAGAAATTCAAGATCTATATAGATTTGTCTTAAACAAAAATCTCTTAAAAGGTCTAATGACTCCAATTGACTCATTTCTCCCAAACTATTTGGAATGGTCTCATTCAAATTATTCACTGAAATGTTTAGAGTCCTCAAACCCTTTAAACTCCCAAAATATGAATCAATTTCTCCCTCTAATTCATTATATGAGAGATCTATGGATGTGAGATTAGAAAGTATGTATGTGTGGTATCAATATGTTCCTTTCAAAATCATATCCAAACCATCATGATATAATATTCCATTACCAAAAGTGTACAATGCATGATCATATTGGATTTCTATTACCATTTCTTTTAACAATATAATTGTGTATAGAATTGAAGTTGAGATATGATTGGAAGAAATACTTAGCAAGATTTAGAGGTTTGTTAATTAACCAAGCTCTATCTAGAGATGCTACCTTTAAAATTGTTATCCTTCATCACCAATACTCTTAGCTATAAAATATTTTTGAAGTGATGGTATTCCACCTCCAAATAAATTGTTCCCACTATCAAGAACCTATAGCATTGAATAATTTTCTATTAAAGAAGTAAATGATCCTTTGAGATTATTATGATAAATATTTAATTAATTTTATTCACATAGCTTACTAAACTCGTGTGGTAAGATTCCCTCCAAACAATTAAATATTTCCCAAATTTAATACACATAGGGAGAGCATTTCAACAAGCTCTCAAGGATATAACATTAGTTAAGTTGTTATTTGCAATATTTAACAACTTGACTGGAGCTAATCTACTTAAGCCTGGAGGAATATTGTCATTGAAAAAATTATCACTAAGAAGAAATATTTCTATATTAGGAGACCACATTAATGAGATGGGACCACTCAATTAATTTCTAAACACATTTAGAATTTGTAGTTTCATGCATACTGAAGTATTCAAGAATAAACTTCCTTCTAAAGGATTTCCTGAGAGATTTGGGTATTGCGACATAGGACGGGTTTCACATAGCCAAGAGGGAATTTGTCCTACTAGACCAATGTTAACTAATTCTAGTGTATCAAGAGATAATTATGTTGAAAGCCACAGTGGAACTTTAGCATCCATCATAAATGACATTGATCATAATTTAGATAACTAAAAGGATGGAATCCAAGTATTGTTAATATTTTGAACACAATTAGATAAATAAATTTTTTAGAGGTTTACAAGGTTGTGAAAGAATGTTTTTGGAATTGACTAGTTTAGTGATAGGTATAGGGAAATTAAAGAATCTTGAAATGAAAGAATATATCATTTGGTTGAAGTGATTGTCATCACCATATACACGAATGAGAGAGGGAAAATGATCAAATAAAGGGGGAATGGCCCTTGTTAGGATTTAATTGCTAATATCCAAATCTTGCAATAAAGAGACATTGCCCAAGGAATGTGGGATGATATCGCTTAGTTGATTCCCTACAAGGCCTAGGTATACCAAAGAAGAACGAATTCCAAGAGAATCTGGTATAATCCCACCAAATCAACTCCAACCTTTCTTTTATCAAAACAATCTAATAATAACATAGAAAAATCTTACCAATTCTAGACAAGAAAACTAACACATATCCACAAATGCATTCGTAATTTTCAACCATAGTGTTGTTAAAATTCAAACCTTGTTTAAATCAATCAATCATTACAATTTAATAAATATCATTCTCAATCCTCATATTTTAGTCTAAGAGATGTCATTCCCACATATCATAATGGTCTTACAATACTTACATAGAACCCCCAAAACAATACCTATAATGATTTTAGATAACTAAGAATGTTAATTGAAAAGAAGCACATGGTTTGAGTTCATTATGTCAATAGTAACTTTTACATCCTCAATAATAAAGAATGAATGTAAGTAACATATTTTAAATTTTGTTTATCTTGAATCACATCTTTAAAGTAGTGCTTTCTAATTTCAAATAAAAAAAAATTAAAAAAGATTGAAGTGAAAGTCAATATTAAGACATAATTGTTATAGAGGTTTTTAAAAAATATTTATTATTATTTCTTATGAATTTTTTTTTTTTTTTCCAAAACTCGTACAAAAGTTTCTTTTATCTTATTTTTCTTCCACAACACATACAAAAGTTTTCTTCAATCTATTTTTTTTTAGTGTCTCACATAGTCCCGAAGTGAACTCCATAGTATAATTCCCCCATCTTACTTTTATATGATATTTGAACTTCAGTATACATCAAGATGTGAAGTAAAAACCGACCTAAAAATTAAATTAGGTTAGAATTTTGTGTTACGAGGCCACCATAAATAGGTACACTCCAAAGGCAATAAGGGTGGGTATAACGAAAGGTTATTATATGTACGATGTTTCAATGTCTTTATTTGCATCGCAAGTTGTGGATCAATTTCATCCAGAGCAAATTTTCTCACAAGTTTTCTGCTTCCATCATATACATTGATTCCTTCTCCCCCAACTACCACAGTCCATCCGCTACTGTTAACTGAAATAAGCCTAATTTCTTTAGGCAAACATATATCCACTCTACACCACCTCTTGGAGTTTACGTTTAGTTCTCCGTTTTCTAATTTCCACATAAATCCGCACTCCCTGTCAACCAAAATTAGTTCACCGACATCACTCCCAGCTAAACCCCAATACATACTCGCAACGCTCCTAAATTCATGTAGCGGAAAATTTTCAAATGTATTATCTCTGTAAATCGCATCATGTGGGGGTGAAATCTTTGTCCAGTGGCTATCGACAAGGTTATATTCTACAACCCCTCCATTACATGATTCATGATCCAACCAGTAAAATCTTCCTCTGTAGTAAACTCCCCGACCTAAAGCCTTAATGTCATGGAAGCCTTCTGAGCGCCTAAACCTCCAGCAATAGGTTGATGAATCCCAGACATGAATAAGAAATAATCCGGTTGATGCATCGCCCTTCAACATAATGAATTTGTCGGTGGAATTATCAAATGCTTTTATATAACGTGGGTATTGCCTTTCAGATTCAGTACCAATGAGGCGTTTCAAAGACCTGCTCTTTTCGTCGCAAACATAATAGTAAGGATAATCATACAAGCAGAACATGGTGTTGGATGCTATTTCTATTCTATAAGAATGTTCACCGACTTTGTAAAAGTCTCCATTTCCTTCCATTACCCATGTATGGGTCTGTCTTAAGTCAATCTTATCGAATTGAAATAGAAACGCAGAGGTGTAAGACAGATGTATTTTTGGATATATTCTCTGCATGGCAGCATATGAGGACAGCATCTCATTCCATGCTTTCCACACAGTCCTCAATCTCACAAGACTTCTTCTTGGGAGCAGCCTTGCTATGATATTCAACGCAACTTCATCGGGGAGGTTTCGCCAAACTCCAATTTCCATCTCCATTTTTGCAACTTCTGAGTTTTTCCAACCCATGTTTAAATAACTCTTGATCAGCATCCAGTGTGACACTTCAATTGAGCGTTTCAACGTGACGTTTCAATGTTGTCTTCTGTTTTTCCTCCTCGCTAATTAAATTGAGGGGACCAACTTTTAAGACAGGGAATAAACAATGCCTAGTGTATATTGTATGTTAATCTATGAAAATGCTAAGAAATTGCTTACACGTAAATATATATCAGCCTAGACTAAATACTCCCAGTAATGAGATGGCCATTGCGGATGGAGGGAATTGCAGATAGTCTTTGCGGATGGAGGGAATTGCATAGTCATCCTCAATCTTATAGTCATCTATCAGGTTGACGAAGACCTAAAGATCTTTATCACCAAATTAAACAACTCTTCTATATAACCATAATAACTCCTTTATGAACTCACTAAGTATAGGGTTAGAAAAAGTAGAAGTGTCATGAAATTCAATGGTCTAAAAATTCTTACAATTCAAGGTGTTCTAACATAATGGAATGCAACATCTTACAAGAATCTAGATCCCTTAGTAGCAGATCATTTTTCACCTTCAAAACTAGGGAAAATCTTACGAGGGCAATGAATATCCCTAAAAGTAGAATAGGTTGGGCTCATTCATGAGAAAATGTCTTTTATCAAATGACACAAAAAATAAAAGAAAAAATCAAATCTTCCCAAATAATGCAACCATTTGTTGACTCTCAAAGTTTTAACTACATATTGCCAAGGCAAACACTCAATATCTAAACCAAAGGATGGATGTCGATCTAGACAAGGAGAAATAGCTCATGAATGGAGTATAACAGCTGTATACATCTAAAATATTCCCTAGTCATCCATCACCCGACCCTAATCAATCAATTTTATCACCTAGTCCTAATTGACCAATATCATTACCTAGGACATTTTCCTTTGCCTAAAGTTCGTCACTTAATTAAATAATAATATTATTTAATTAACTAATTTTTTCATCTTCTCACAATAAATTAATAAATAATTACATATTCCACCTATTACCCATCTCATACATGTGGCTAAAATAATTAAATTATTATTTAATTAGGCATATATTCCCTCAACACGTTTAAAGAATATTGGGCACTTAAGAACACTTGTCCTTATAGTCTCATTATTCTCTCAACACATTCCATGAATAAATGACACCGAAGAAAACTTGTCCTTATGGTCTCCTTTTTCTCTTACCACAATCCAAAGTTATAGCCTTCTTAGGTGCACATATCCCTAATTTCCCTCATGCTTAAAGCCACTTACTAAATTTTTTAAGTAAATCCTAGTTATTCACAATCTAACCACTTTCATCTCCACTATCAATATTCTCTTTGATCTTAGGGAATTCCTATCAACCATTCTCCAACCTTAATCTCATAATCAAATCTTGACCATCCATTCCTCCTTTCAAAATCCTATAAATTCATGCACTCTCTCATCCAAAATCCATTATCAATCATGCTAGATATATGTTATCAAATTGGTAATCTTCATGAAAGGAGCATCCACATCCCAAATTTATTAGAGAAAATCAAGTCATAGTAGACGTTATGGAAACATTTTAAGTTGATTTTAATGTTATTGCTTTGTTTTGATCTCTTTTGTGAGTTCTATCTAGAGGGTTTTCTTGTTTTGAAATAGGAACTTTTATTCTTGTTTGTATCATTTCACTTTCAAATAAAACCATTATAGTATCTAGAAGACCAATTGTTAAGAGAGGGTGGTTCTTATTCCTATTAATACTATGTTATGATCTAGAAGGGTTTCCTTGAAGGTTTTTCAATATGAAAATTAAAGAGAAATAAAAATAGCTCATTTAAATCTTTAACAAATACACCTTATGTATAAGTGATCCCAAATATTTGGTCACTAGCATGTTATAGTGGCTACTATCAAATACATGTACACAGTTGACTCGACTATGTAAATAAAAATAATATATTTGCACATGCAATTGAGGATGTAAAATATAGCTATGTCCCTCTAAATGAATCCCCTTAAGCTTTCTTACAACACATACTAGATGAATCCATAACATATAATCCACCACAATATTAGTAGCCAAATTTTCTCTTAATATTTAGCAAATTTTTTTATTACATTAATATATAGGATGGAAAAACTCTAGCATACATAGTTCTCTAAAGATGAATAAATTATAAACATGTAGAGGGTTTGAAAAACTTGTAAACTAAACTATGTAAACTAGAAAGGCTTGAAACTAATACTTAAAATATGTATAAGTAATTTTATATTTGAATATGTTTTAAAATATGGTGGAAGGGATGGATTTTGTAAACCAATTAGGTTATCACATTGGTAATAAAGCTAAATTTCACATTTTAAATTTACAAACACATAAATACATTTTAAATATAGTAAGAAAAATTTAGCCAACCCCCAATTTTATAATAGATGAAATGATATTCATAGCTCTCATGGTCTCTTCCCAAGCCCACAAATTCAAATGGTACCAATGCTATCTCTTGTTCTCATCCTTCATGGATTGCATGCATACAATATTTTACCGATCCATTTTAACAACAATTCAAAAATTACCTTGAATTATTTTGATAAGACACAAATAGCACATAAAGTTTGAATAAGGGAATAAAAATCATTATAGGTTCCTATTTTCTAAATGACCTTTGTAAGGGTCACAAGAAACCTTTTATATGGATATATACTTATCACCTAGGTGCTTGAGAAATCATTTACAAACATGCAAGGAGTCAAGAAAATGGAAAAATAACTATCCTTGATCACATGCAATTGCAAAGCTATAAATTGAAAAGTCTAGATAGAAGTAAATAATAGGATAGTCAATCATCTAGTTCCCCACCAATCAAGACCTTGGTGTTCAAGAATGTAAAAACACTCTATATGTAGTAAACTACATTATCAACCTCTAATAAAATCTTATTTCACCCTATACATGGAGTGCCACTAAAATCCCTTCTACAATTAATTTATGTGCTTATGGTTAGAAGAAGCTATTAGCCTATAATATTGAGCAATATGCCACCTCTAAACATAGTCTTTACATAGTACCAACTCACAATTGTGGGCCCACCAACCATTAATACATACCTCAACATATCAAACCATGACAATTTAATTTAAGACTACCATCAAATTTCCAATAAATTTAACACCCTGGATATTATCAATGTGGGCCATAGTGATGGCAAGAAAGGAAAACAAAGAGTAAGGAGCAACCATATTGATCCAATATTGGTTGTGAAGAGAAATTTTCACCAACATCGATTGCTAGTGATCTGTTAGTTTGAAGCTCATCACTTAAGTCACATGCCACTAGCCAAATAAATTATTAGATGAATAGAATAGTAAAGTGTTGGGACTAAAAAAGGAGAACAAGATGCCATGAAAACTAGTAGGGATTAGATAAGAACTTAAGGGTTTTCACAACAAGTGTCCATGAGCATAAGAATTGAGCTTGGTAGAAGTACTGACATAGCACAAATATACATAGGACTCTCCTATGATACAAGGGAGCCCTTATAAGACTCTCCCAATGCATATGAGGCCATGGAACAATAACAAAGGAGGTCAAGGAAATTAATGCAAAGGCATGAACCAAATACTAAGCACAATCAAGATTTTAGCTAGGAATTTTTAATGGGGTAAAATAAGATAAGTATATCAAATTAGTTGTTAGCATTACTGTCAAAAAAACAAAAAAAAATGTAAATAGGTGCCAATAGGCCTTAAACATCAAAAAATCACATATAAGGAAATAAAATCACTTTTATATAACTCTAAAATAATTAATTAAATGTAATCAATAAGAAAAAAGTTGACTTGGATTTAAGTAGAAGCTAAGAGTGTTATTTGAAATTCTATTTTAGAAATTAAACGTAAGGGAAAGAGGTACTTAGTTGTAAACCCCATGATGGGAAGATGATACTGATGATGAATAGAATCAATTCACCATAGTCTATAATTATATGCTCTTGATATGCTCACCATCTTAGACTCTATATACACTACTAATTCTATATGGTTCAATCCCAAGTGCCACAAGTTTAAACCCAATTATCATAAATTCACCTTTGATATGTAGATATAAGCTAAGCTACTCATATGAATTCTATTGAGTCACATTAAATTTGACCTTTGGTATCTAAATGACTTGTAAGAATGGATGCATTTTCAAACACATTGAGTAATTTGTCAAATCTCTAGTGTCTTGTTCTCATAGTTTAGACTCCTAGTTGGACCTAATTTATAGGCTGGAGTATAAGATTCAAAAAAAACATTCACCAATATACAAATGCTATATATGTAGATTATGATGTGATGAGTTTATTCTTTTTGAAAAATTAGTTTACTCTAAATATTTTTCCTTGTACATTATTAAATGAACTCCTAATTTCTAGATGATCTCTATATCAATTAATTGCACATATAAATATCTTTAAATATTAAAACAAAACAATGAGACACACAAACATATATCAAGTTGACTCACAATAGCTAATAGGAAAGGGCAATAGTCTTAGAGTTTAAATTTGAATGTTTGAATTGTATGCTAATCTTGCATGTCTAGAGAATGATCCCATATGATTGAAGATTGAATTTAAACAGAAAACTGATTATCTAGAATTAAAAAATGAATACCTGAAAAATGTATCCGTAAGAATGAATAACTGAATAATTAATAATAAAGAAAACAAATATCAAATCATAACAAAACTCAACACATATTTCATGGAAATGACGCTCATCATAGATCAGAGAAGTCTCATTCCAACTGTAAAACCCACAGTTGACAATGGATGGTCCATCTTAGACAAAGCTCAACACACATTTCATCAAAATGATGTCCATCAAAGAAGTCTCATTCCAAATGGTGGAATACCAGTTAATGCTCTTGTCTTTTTGGGGCCTCAATTGACAATGGGACAACCTCCATAATGGGCCATCTATCTTACACCAAAGAAGTAAAAAATATTCATTTTGAGTGTGTACTGGGTTTGCCTTGCCTTCACTCCTGCACGGCGAGACTTTTCCTAAACCCGTTAATGCTCTTGTCTTCAATTCAGAATGGGACAACCTCCATCACCATCTTACAATCAATGATTTGGGATTTTCATATCACGACATTTCGCAACTAATCAAAACTAATCTTAAACAATTTTCCAGCTCATTGTCCTACAAAGAATCACTCAATTTTCTCCATTAAAATCAACGAGATCGTTTAATTTTGACTGGTAGCTGCCCGATGTCAAATGGCCATTACTTGCGTACATGCTGACCTGACTTCCCTTCGCTTGCGTTCAAACCATGTTTTAGTAATAATATTATTTTTCAATAAGTTTTTTCCCAAAAAAATAAAATGGTATAACTAGCTGTTTACATTAGTTCCTGATTCTCAATCCCCCATTTAAAGATAGTTAAGACTTAACTGAAATTAAAGAAATTAAGGCAACTGAAATAGGCGAAGTTAATATTTTGTAATTAAAAAAATGGAATAAAATTTTGAAGTTAATATTGTGTTCATAATTTTTTAGAGTACATTTTTCTCTTATTTTAATGTGTGAAAAAATAAGTGTGTATACATGTTAAAGTAGAAAAATATAACAAGAAAAGGTTGTAATAAAAAGAATATTGATATTTGGATCTACATAATCTAATCCTTAAAATAAAATATGTCACCTATGAGACTATGTAGAAGATAAACATAGAATTAATAAATAATGTCCCCCCTTGAATTGTGTGAACTATGGAGTGCATATAAATTGAGGAGAGTGGAAAACATGGCTAAAGATTATGCACAAATAGTGGAAATTTGAAAAACTTAGTATGAATATATAGCATGATATAAAAATTAAGGTTGGGTAGAGCATGCACACCTAAGACATACTTAA
>VDFB02035695.1:0-48006 GCA_007258455.2 Sequoia sempervirens | reverse complement strand
GGAACCTCATTGGAATGTAAGTTAGAAGCTTTATAATATATTAGACCAAAACATACGCAATAGTCAACAATGTACTCCAAACAACTTTACTACACACAACTAAGCAAGGATGCACCAAGATTATTTTACAAGAATACCCACAAGCACAAAAAATGAAAGATAATGATTGATGCCCCATTCCTTTCTCTCTAAATCATTTTGATAGACATCAATGAGAGGTCTCGAGAATGGGTCAATAAGATAAATCATAAGAAAAGATTAAAGAAAAAAATTAGTGTTATCTACATCTCTTGCTAGTGTAAGATAGATAAGGTGATTTCTAATGTTAATGCCCATTGTTGGAAGGATACATCCTAGAAAATGTTGATCAGAGGGTTGTTTGATGTAGGATGATGGTAAGACGTTCATACAAACTTCACTAACACATTTAACTATGATCTAGACTTTAGATTTTGACACTTAAGTTCTCAATTTATGACTTTCTATACTTTCTTTCTATTTGTCTTACCAAATGTTGAAGATGGCAATCAATTTATTATGGATGGGGGTTTATTATGGGTGAAAGAAAGATGGGATGGGTGGTTTTGGATTTTATAGAATATTTCAATGTTTTTGGTGTTTTACAAAATGTTTTGAGGTAGTTTTTGGTCTTTTTGAAAGTTCATATGAATGTTTATGTTTTTCAGTTATTTAGGTTGTTTTAGGGTTTTCTCTAATATAGTTGATGGTGTTTGATGAGCCTAGTTTTTGGTCAAAATTTTGGGTAGAATTTATAGTCCATTTGTTGGTAGTATCATGAACTTTAGTAGTTAAGTGTCAATATTTGCATAATGTTTCCCTCAAACCATTGACATTAGGTTTAACTTTATCTCTGTGAAGTTTTAATGACATTGCAATATTATGTGGATTATCTATATTAATTTTGAGTATGGTTGATGAATGTTCTTTAAGGTGATTTTAGATGTGCAATTATTTTATGTACTGACATTGCTATGCAGGACATGATTTATGGATGCTAAGTTGAGAAAGGAAACTGTCAGATGATCATGTGGGGGAATCATTCAAAGAAGTCAACTGAAGGACCACGACAGTCCATTGTAACAACCATGTATTTATGGCACTGAGCAATTGCGAGTATTACTGCAGTGTTGAGCCCACATTTTTGCATGCATGTCTAACTGGATTCCTACAGACATAACCACTCTGCCGCTCTTTCCCTCACTTTCCCTAAATGGTGTCCTCTCAGTTAGTGGGAGTTGACTACCCTGTTTAGCTGGTAGAATAAATAAGGATTTGAATATTCTTCTTGGGAGCTCTTAGTTCTCAATTGTTGTTGGAAAATGACAATGATGATGTACTAAGTATTCTCTACTTTTCAATATAGTCATGTTGTTACTCTATTTTACATGTTTTTCAATGAATGAGGTGATAGTTTGAATTTGACCATTTGAGTTTGTATTAGTTTTAGTGGATACTCATCCAAGGGGGCCCACTTGGTGAGTAATACTTTCTTTAGAGTATTTATTTTAGTTAGTATTTTGTATTATGTACTTAGTTCAAAATCTGGCATTGACTATTCTTGCAGCCACTAGAAGTCCATTTTGTGTTTGTTCCTACAACCAAAGAAGACAGAGTAGTTCTTGTTTGTTGCTCAAATCTTTTATTCCTGTTATGCGTTTTAGTTCAACATAAGTTGTTGGTTGATGTTCAACATTTGATTTATTTCCTTTCAAGCAATTTACTTTCAATATTTTGTTTCTTAGTTGTAGTATAGACATGGTTACTAAGGGTTCCTAGTGCACATACAATGTTGACCCATTTCAAGTCTATGTCCTTGGGTTGATAAGTTAAATGTACCCTCTTGATGAATGAGATAACTATTTAGGTAATATTTCCAATCTCTGAATTACGACCGTAAAGGACTAGTTATTGAATCATTGAAGAAGGATGACATTTTTGGCACCGTTGTCAGGGACGGTGTCAAGCTAGGAAGTTCTTCAGAGTCATTGGTAGTTTCTCTATTTAGCACTTATCTTGAGTTGTTCTTAGAATACCCCCTTGCTTAGACAAGTAGTAGTCTCCTATTCTTTTTCTCATTCTTTTTGTGAGGCAGCTGATGCTGAGTTGATATTGTAACTAGGTTAAATTCCAAATTTGCTCAGAAGAAGAAGAACCATTTCCTTTCTTGCTGATCTAACTATTTATAGAGCCTCCATTTGACATCACAACTAGATTGAAAACCCCCTTTTCCTGGGGAATTCATTAAGAAAACATGGGTGATACCTTCTTTTTTGAGTTTGAAATGCTCTACAAAAGTTATGACTATACCACTGATGCTCCTAATTTTGAGCTATTTCCCACCACTTTAAAAGAAGCTACACTAGGATCATTTATGAGTCTAGGCAGAGATGTCATGGAAACTTGGGAGCACATAAAGATGAAGTTCCTTGGGAAATAAAAGGAATGTTACAAGGGAAATGATATGAGAGAAAGTGATGCCTTTAGGATGCAACAAAAGGAAGATGGGAGTTTGGGAGACTACATTTCAAGGTTTTTGTTCTGCATGCAAAAATCTCCACATTAGACACTCAAATAAGAATCACATAAGCTGCTCTTCTTGAAGGTAATCAATGAGATTTGCACTGATTCTTTGGACCTAATGAAAAAAAGTGATATCACTCAAGTTCCTTAGGAAGATATCAAGAAAATATGTCAGAAATATCCTAAAACAGCTTCAAAGGAAGATAGAACTCATCAGTCTTCTATGGGTGAGTCATCTACCAATGGAATTTCAAGGATGGAGATTACTAATCTGTTGGCAGATTTCAAGTGGGATATTATCAACAATCTAGCTACACAACTAGATACAGTTCAAGCCAAAAAGAAGTAAGAGGAGGCATAGATTATGTTGATAGAGTATTGTCCCCATTGCATACAAAAGGACTCCAGATGCAAAATGGTAGCTAACATTGATAGTAGGATTTCACCTGAGGCTGAGGAAGATCAAGTCTACCTTGTTGCATAGAGGAAGCCCTGGGTTCCTAGACAAGGTATGCTACTAGACCCACTATCTTTTTCTAGGCCAAACAAAGCAACCAGTTGCATGCAACTATCTTTTCAACCCCAACAAACTGCTATAATGCCTCCACCTGCTAATTCAAGCCCCAATGCACCCAAACCTGCTCAGCTACAAGTTCATCCCACACCAAACCAAAATAACAAACCACAACAACAACCAATATATTTTGCTAATCCAAATCAATTTCCTGCATGTGTTGTGAGTATAAGTAACATTCATCTATGTTCAGGAACTACTACACCAACTCCTTCCACACCCATCATCATTGAGCTACCTATGGAAGAGGAAGATGAACCTCTAAATGATCTCATTCATCCTATCGTACCTAACAATCTTGAACCAGTTCCAGCTAGGAAGGTTGCACAAGGGCCACCATTTCCTTAGAAATTGGAAATTTTCAAGCATATGGAAGATAAGGAAGATACAACTTTTCACATCTTGGAGCAGTTGACCACATATGTGTCTAGATACTCCTATTTCAGGCCATAAAATATGTTCCTATATATGGAAAGGAAATCAAGGAAGCATACCTCAATAATCTAGAAAGGAAGAAGAAGGACTTGACTACAATCCATGTGATGAGATAGCTTGCTAACATCATGCTTGGAAAAGTGACCATTTCTAGGTACAATGATCTAGATAATTCTATAGTAGCAGTTGTTATCTGCAAAATTCAAGTAAGAAGTTCCCTGAGTGATTTAGGGGTGGCAATCAATGGGATGAGTAAGGACATCCTCTAGCAACCAAATGTTGCAAGCATAAGACCTACTCCTACTGTCATGAAGCTTGCTAATCGTTCTACTATGAAGCCTGGTGATATAGTAGAAGACCTTGTGGTAATTCTAGACTCTTGGGAGCATCCAGCAGACTTCATGATTTTCTCTCTAAGGCCACATGCTGGTGAGGAATCCGAGGAAGTTAACTCAGTGGCACAACTCATGATGCTAGGTAGAAGTCCTTTCTTGCAGCTTCAAGATGAAGATGAAGTATTGCCTAGTATAATCCAGAACTATTGTAAAGTTGGGAAAGAATCATCTGGTTCTCCTAATCCCATGAAAACACTTCTACCTATTCTACTATTTCTTCTTGTAGCCACTTCAATTGGGGATGAACTTCCTGCAACCACTTTTTTGGTAGATAAACTTCCTACAACAACAAGAATATTCCATACCATGCCGCCATATGAACTCAAGGTACCATGTGTTAGTGAAATATCTATGATAGAATTTATTATTCAAATAAAGGTGTCTGAAGGAAGATATTTGAATATTGATAACAAGTTAAGTGAAGAAAAAAAATTGAAATTGGCTTACTTAATGAGGTCTCATCAACATGAATTTGCATGTGACTATCATGATATGAAGGGACTGGATCCTAAGCTCTGCACTTATAGGATCTACATCAGGGATGATTGTCAACCAGTAGGGCAACCTCAACAAAGAATCAACCTTGTATTGAGAAAAACTATTAAAACAAATCTACAAAAATTGTTAGCTACTAGATTTATCTACACCATCTCAAACAACCAGTGGATGTCTTTATTTGTGATCATGCCAAAGAAGGGAGGGAAGTGGCAAGTTTATGTTGATTACAAAGAACTTAATATTCCCACTAAGAAAGACCATTTCCCCTTGCCATTGTACACTCTCCTAACAAAAGATGTTGAATTCCAATGGATAGAATGTCATGACAAATCATTTCCTAAATTAAAGGCATCCTTGACCCATGTCCTTTTTTTAAAGGTACCTAGTTACATTCATGCAGATGCCTCAGATTATTCCATAGAAACAATCTTAGGACAAAAAGTGAGAGTCATTAAGCTAAAAGCTTTGGATGAAATAAGAAGAGCAACCTTGCACCACACTAAAGTAGTGAAAAATTAGAGGATGAGATGGCATGGTAAGGAGAAAAGGTTTTAGCTAGGTGACTAGGAATTGTTATATGGCTTGAAGTAGCAGAACGATGTAGGAGAATTGTGGACTAGGTGGCTAGGACCATACGACATTTCTGAGGTCTTTTATAATGGAGTTTTTCAGCTCATCCCCATTGAATTTGTCCAATTCAAACCACTTGTTCGAGGTCATCATCAAAGATTATATCACACACCAGCCTTCAAGGAATATTTCCTACAACAACTCATCCAACATTCAGCACACGGGTTCCCTACAGCTGAAAGTGGTGGACCTCGCATACCACCTTTTGGTTAAATTAAGCTATGTACTTTCATAATAAAGATTTCCACTTGGATGGAAATCCATTTATTCACCCATCCTCCCATCCATCCATCTGTATCACATTTTCTCTCTCTTCCATTATTCCATTTTGCCTCACCTCACTTCATGTCACTTTCATTAATTGTTCAACTATTTCTAAAAAAGGCGAATCAATACTTTCTCCCCACAATCTTTGTACCGCATCCTTCATACACTTAGGTATGTATGTAGTAATTCTCATCTCTTAATTACCTTTTAAGTGCATTTATTTAATCATGGCATGTTACTATAGGTGATTACATAATATGCCAGTACTTCCTATCATTTCACCACTCCTTAGATCACATGTGTGGACACGTCCAAATTTAGGTTGGGGGGAATAAAAAATGCAAATATACTACCCATGTATCAAATCATAAGTTGGATACATCAAAAAATTTAAATAAAATGATTTGAAAATATGGGTCGCATGTGTGAAGTGATGTTAACTAAGCCGCCAATCTTGCTCTCATTTATCACCTCTTTTTTTTGCCTTAATTCCCTAATTTTCATGTCAAAGTCTTGAGTTATAAGCAGTAAATGGTAAGAAGTAGAGGAAAAGAAGGAAATTTAGTTGACTCTGGTAGTAAAAATTTGGCAGAAGGGTGTTGGCTTTCAGATAGGAATTGTAAGAGGAAAGGAATTTTGTAGAGCGACAGTGATTTTGGATAATGGGAGGTGGTTTAATTCAAAATGAGCCCTCAGTTCATGATGTTTTGTTGCAAGATGCGCAATGCTTAGCAGAATTTTAGCATTGTGGGTGGTTTGATTATTTCATGAAGCTGGATGTCTTGGACAAAGGAATTGCACTTGAATTCATTCAAACATTCTCTAAAGGCAAGGCCACAGTAAAAGGATTAGAAGTGGTGGTGACCGAGGAGAGAATTGCAAAAAATTTAGGGTTATTTTTTAATGGTGAAAATTACCCTGCCTCTAGGGATGCTAGGTCGGCTAGAGTAGAATTTACAATACATGGCGACCTACCAATTAGCATAGACAAGTAGGGCGTAAAAATAATGCAAAAAGAATGTCTCTTCCTAAACTGTGGAAGCAGGAAGTTGTCTACATTATAAGGTATATCACCTGTGAGGGACGTTTATCAAACCTACATTCAATACATTTCAAGCTCTTGAGCCACATGAGGCACGAAAGGAGGATGAACATGATGAATGTCTTATAAAATCTTCTCTCCATCATGGTAGTCGAAATGAAGAAAGGTAGGGATAACTCTGTCACCCACCATTGCTTGATTAAATTGCTAGTTAAGAAATATTTGCATGATGCTTCTGGAATGACTTGGGAAGAATGTGTTCAAGTTAATCAAAATTACCATCAAGAAGAGTTTATCAATGTTGGGCATTTTCCACCTAGGGCTATACCTCAATCCCGTAGGTTTAGCAGAAGATTAAGCATAGTCGAAGCCACCCCTGGTGCTTCAAATTCTTGTGCTAGTTCTAGTATGAATCCTCTTGCAGTAGTAGAAGAAGCCATAAACATTAGCTCCTTTGAAACAGAGCATCCAAAAAAACCAAGCTCCTCATCTGATTCTAATGATGATGTCCCCCTACAAACCATAATAAGAACTAGGGCACAAAAGAAAGAGGATGAAACAAGAAAATAAAAATCCCAAACACAACCTATAGAGAAAGAGGTGCCAAGTGCTAGGAAGAGAATGGTTGACCCTATTCATCCTGCAACCAAGGGAAAATGTAAAAGCGCCTCTAGGAAGTCAAAGTCGACTAGGCCAACTTTTTGTATGCCTTTGTAGGAAAGCCCTGGGCATGATGAAACATCACATGGAGACACTGAAGTCCCAATGGAACAAGAGCATGTTAAAGAAAAAGAGGATATATTTGACAAAGTAGCAAAAGTAACATTGGAAAAATTGTTAATATCATAGAGGAATTTTAGGATGAGCAAGGGTTCCTACAACAAGACCAAGATTAGAAGCAAGAGTTCTTGCAACCACAACAAGAAGCACAACAAGAGCCAGAGCAAACAAAGGAACAAAAATAGGAGGTCCTGCAGAAAATAGGGGGCAAAGAAATAATACCCCCATAGCCACAGACAATTGGACAACCCGATTTCATGCAGATAGTATTGTATGGGGAGAAACCATCAACAAAAACATTGGTAGGAATTCATAACCCTCCTAATTTTACAATTCATGCAACAATTTTAAATTTATGGAAAGAAATAGAAAGGAGGGAGAAAGAATGGAAATAGGAAAAGAAGAATCTGAAAAAGGAAATATAGGAGAGGGATGAGATTATTGAGGAGAAAAATGAGGAGATTGCTACTTTGAAGAAGAAAAGTAGATTATATCATGACACTAGTACCAAAAATTCTAGAATGCAGAACTCCTCCAATGGTTTATGCCTTTCTCTTGAAAGAGAAATATCTCTCTTTCAAGTTGTCAAAATTTGTTTCAAACTTAAAGCCTTCCATTGAAACTCCTACTGAATTCTTCAATTCCTACAGGATTGCTTCCCCTAAGATGAAAAATTTGCTATGTGAATTCTATTTGCACAATTATGTTGTCACATAGGATCATGATTGGAACCTGTTGCTATATGTTGGGGATATTCAGCTGAGAGCATTTATGTCTTGGGTACAAAATGAGATTAGTTGGGGTGAGCAAAACAATGCTTATAAGAAAATGGAATCTAACATTCCCTTAGCCATCAGGGTTGAGTCAAGACACCTAAGGGATATTCGCAAAGAATGGATCAGGATGCTTCTTAGACCAAGCTATGCTAACATAATTATGCCCTATATTGAAGTCATCTACACCGAGTATGAGGTCAAGGCAACAACAAAAGAGGAGGTTGTAAGAGGATACATGTCCCAATGATGGAATAGTTTAACAGATGAGTTTAAGCAAGATGAGCCCCATTCTATTCACAATAATGTTGTAGCATTGAAGTAGATTGACAAGTATATCCAGATTGGTAGAATAGAGAGAATACTTTGGATTCCCTTGACTTTCCAACCACCCATTCTCATGTGACCAGTATCGAATTACAAATTCTACCAATATGATATTGTTGCAGAAAGGAAAAGATGGAACAAATTTGATAGATTGGGAGGTTTTTATTAACATCTAGACTCACGTACTACAACCACCGATGTTGGACAACTTGCAATTGTGAACTTCAAAGCCTTGACCAAACAAAAGAACAACCCTTCCTCTACTGGAGGACTTGATGGAACTTTCAAAAAAATTTGTAATTTTTGTGTGCTCATGAGAAAGCCCTCAAAATTTTGACCTAAAAATCTTTGTCACATCTGCTATAGGATTTTTATGTGAGGTTTAGGGTTTTATTTTGTTGCTTGGCATTCTATTTTGCTGCTGGTTGTAAAGTGTTTATTGTTGATTGGGAAAAGGAGGAAATTCTCCTATTTGCATCATCACGTAATTGTTATCCTATGACTAGTTTGTCTCCTGGGTAGGTCTAAATCATCCTTTTTTTTATATAGGCTAGGGGAATAATATTTTGATCATTGTGTCCTTTGTTCCATATAATTCTAAAGTTGTGAGCTTACCATTCTCATGTCCCTCTAGGGAAGTCCCCCTTTTTTAGAAAAACTTGTAATCATGTGCATAAAGTTTTCACCTAAGCCTTGATGACCCTTGTACCTATATCGCTCATTGCTGATTTATTCATAAGTGTACACTTTTTAATAGTGATAAGCGATAAATGATCTTTTCTTTTGATGTCGCTCATCGCTAATAACATATGATCCTTCAACTTTGTGATAGCGATGAGAGAGGTTCTCGTTCTTATCAGTCATCGTAGATGGACATTAAAAAGAACATTTGTAATCGCAATGAGTGATATGTTTTTACACCATATGATCACGGATGTAGTGTACAAGGTTGTTTCACATTAGCAATGCACGATGAACCCTATAAATAATGTAAACTATTTGTTGCTAATTTCTTGCACAATATAAGAGGAGCATCAACGATGAATAGAGGCCTTATCGCTCATTTCGGATTTGTTTCTGAACCTAAGATCTAGATTAGCAACAAGCGATCAATACTTTCTAAAGCGGTTTTTTCTTTTTGCTAATTTTGATATGATCTTATGGGTAGTATTTTGGTGCCACTTTTTTTATGCAGATACATGTTTCTAAGATCTAATGTCTCACGATGTCTCCCATCGCTGATATGATCCTAGGGATAAGATGTGAATTGGTGAGAGCATGATGAAAGGACAGATGTGACTGGGAGTCAGGCCATTAAATCAAGGGATAAGGGCCATCACATAAATATTTTATCATTGATAGAGCCATGTAGATGAAGTAAATAAATGGTAGGTGATAACCATAAATGAAAGGATCAATGTGGTGGTGGTCGGGGGGTCTCGTGCAAAGCAAGAAAAATACTAGTGAAAGAACTAGAGGATCATTGATGAAATGTTCAAAGAAAGATGATCCAACAAGGAGAAAGTCCCCACATGAGTAAGTTCATCTCTAATAAACACCTCAAGATTAGGGAAGGATTGGTGATGAAGAGAGATGGAGTGCAAGGAAAGTTTCTCTCCAAACTAACCTTATGTACTTTGTTGATATAAATGAAGAGCACAGATTGAGTTGGCGATACATGCCAAATTCTTAGGACATGTATAATTAAATCAAGATTAAGGAATAATGTGTCATTATTTGAGATAGCATCGCTGTTTTTAAGAAGCAAGTTGATTATATTCAAAAAACGATGCTCATGGCTACCTTAGATGAAATCTTAATTTCTCTGAGATGAATGGTCAAGATTCAAAGAAAAATTAATATGCTACCAACTCGCTCATGCAAGGAGTTCTGTATCGTTAATTCTACATGCTCAAAATCTCTATTTAATGTAGGTTGATCAGTGATTATTCTCATTGTTTTTAGTTTGTGTGAGGAGTTGTTGGTAGTAGAATTTTCTTGTCCTAGTTGGGTTGGCATGAAATTTAGTTCTCTGGTCTATGTAGGACTTTTGCTGCTAGAATTATGTGTTATCACTAAGATTGGGGTATTCTTCTTGTGGGTTTTGAATCAAAATATTTTTTAAATTATCATTCTGTAAGCTCTGGAGTGATGGAGAAAGATGGTAAGGAAAAGCCACTAGCTAGGAGGTCTAGTTGGTTGAGCATGTCCAAATTCCATGAGGAGGAAATTGAGCAGGAAACCATGGTTTCCCTTGATATTCCAAAGGGAAAAAGGAGGGCCAGGGGCCATAAAAAGAAGAAAATTGTGTAATGTACTTACCACCTAAGAAATAGGACCCTTTCAGGGGAGGTGGTTGAACCCAAAGGCAAGGAACTGGCATCACCAGTGAAGAAGGCTAGGAAGAAGGGAAAGAGCTACCAGACTAATCAGGAGAAGTAGAAGTTTATGCTATTAGACACTTCTTCAGATACCAAAGCTAAGACAAACTCAGATTATGGCCAACATCTTCGGTCCTTGGTGCCTTATGATAGTTCTGATGATGGCGAGCTTATAGTACCTCCAATTGCTACAAGAACTAGAAGTGGTTGGGAATTTTTGGATGCTAATGACTCTTAATAAGGGTCACCTTCAATTTTATGTTTTGATGAAACCATGGTAATTGCATAGGAGGTATTGGTTTATGCACATCCATGGTTTTTCTTTTCCTTTCCTTTCCTGATGTGGAGAATTTTTAGATAAAATGAACCAAATCTTATTTTTTCCCAATGACAAATGTTGTGATGGTGATAGCTAACACTTTTCGCATGTTTTTTCTTCCCCTGCTCTAAAATGATTATGTATGAAATTGCCTAGTGAGTCCTTCGAGATGTTTGTTGGAATTAGATTTTTTGAAATGAACTTGAAATTGAAATTGAAATTGTAATTCAGTCTAGTGCTTGTTGCTCCCCTGTTATATAAAGGGGATTTTCATGGCTAAAAAGAGAGAGTTCAGATTTTTGAATCTAGAATAGGGTCACAGTTGATATGTAGCTCATAATAGAATGTTAATAGGTATTCAGATAGATGTATTGGAAGCAAGTTTGAGATTAAAATTATACTGTGTATAAATCTTGAATATGTTTTACAAGGAAATATTAGAAATGAAGATGAAGATTAGTTGTTCAGAATTGTACTCTCCTATGTGTTATCTCTCAAGTTATGAATGAATATTGTTAATGGAAGCTTCATTTATCTTCTATCATTTGCACAGAATGTGTGAATTTGTTTTGTGCTTTAATTCAATGAATTGATTAAAATGTTGAAATAAACTCATAGGTTTGTGAAGAAAAGCACATAGGATTTATTAAGGAAGTGGTATTTTGAGGACATAATGAGTTAGATGTTACAAAGTAACATTCTAATAGTCCACTAATTTTTGTATTTAAATCAAGATTGTATTATTCGTTTATTAACAGTTATGCATCTTTTTTGCCTTAGATGAGGCAACACTTATTTGGTTAGTTTAGCTTATGATTAGTTGAACTAGTATCGAATTTTGCCTAGGATTTAAGATGAATTATTTAACATTCTATGAACTAAAATGTCCCAACCCTGAATTTGAAGGAGAACTTCTTGAAAATAAATAGCGCTTTTATCTAAGGTTAGCCAAGCTTGTGATAGAGTGATTTTCAAGAGATTGTGCATCTGTGTAAAGAAATATTGTTAACCAAGTGTGAAAAAATATGATTATATAAGGGATTACCCTCCCTAGGTCCCATAGAGACTGAAGAGAAGAAGTAGAGTAAGAAATTCATCTACTTAAGTGTTGGCCAATCCTCACCTTAACTGATAATTGGGTTGTGGCATGCCCATAGATTAGGATTGAGATTAAGTTTGGTTCTAAAAAAGTAACTAATAGAAATGGTGACTCTGTTGGGGACACTTTTACATCCTTGATACAAATATGTTGAAGACCATTTTAAAGAGTTGAGACAAAAATGAGCATCTGGTTCAAGTATTAAAGAAATTTCAAATCTGCAAGGTGATTTATGTGGCCCTGTGGTGACTCTATTGGAAGAACTCAGATAAAGATACCATTGTTTCAAAGGTTTTCCTCTTGCTAAAGAGGCGGTGACTCTTTTTTACAATTTCTATACATGAAGGGTTGTTGTTTGTAACCTGAAGAGGCTCTATTCAAAGTTGCAGAAAACTTGAGGTGTAAAGGTACATAATTATTTACATACTAAAACTTTTCATATGGATTAAGTCTATTGTTTCACTCAAAATATTTTTCATGAAGTAGAAAATATGGATGGTTAAGAATAAAGAAATATATTTTGAAGATTGCTATCTATTTATGGTTATTCTTCAATTTATCATGATTATGATTTTGCACCATTAGTTGAAACTAATTTTGTATACATCCATGGATTACAAAAGAAAAATAACCATGCCATTATTGACTTGGATGCATATGGTCAAGAAACTTTAGAAGTTTGATAGTCCTTAGATAGTTGATATCAAGAAAAGCATGATCCATAATATAAAAAATCCTAGGATTAGGCCAAAGTGGAAAGTTGTATTTAGGAAAGGAGTTAGAGAGTTAAACAAAAGGCATTTAATGGATATACAAGCTAAGTTAAGAGATAATCATGTTAGGCTTGTTAGCCAACTCACTGCACCTTTTGTCAATTCTTTTGATTTGTTGTATGATCAATTGGACTTGTCATGGATTGATTATAAAGCTAAAACTATGCCATCTCAAACCTATAAGAAGATGCCTAGATTTAACGGATATAATATATGTGAGGGAGATGCACATGTCCAAAGTTTCTATTATTTCATGGTGAAACAGTCATTTGGAGATCAGGATATGTGGATGAGATTTTTTGTCAATTCTCTTGAAGCTAAAGCAAGGAATTGGTACTTAATTTTCCTTGAGAATTTTTTTTTATGTTGGGATAAATTGGTGGATGTTTTTAGGAGAGAATTTGCGAAAGAACCTGCTGATCTTGTCACAAATTTAAAACAACTTAATAAACAAGATCAGGAGTCAAGCATTGCTTTTAGTCACAGATTTGTTGTTGCTTTGTCACTAATCCCTAAAATTTTTAAACCTAGTATATCAAATTGCATTCATTTTTATTTTGAAGCTTTTGAGAAGGGATCTAGTGCATTATTGAAAGAATTTAAAATTTTGAACATCCAAATGGCTTACAAATTATTAGAAAATATGGAAAAGATGAGGACTAAATATGTGCAAAGTTTACTATCCACATTTGTAAGCAAACATGTTGATGTAACTAACAGTTATGCAGATGCAAATGATCAAACGTCTTTAGTTTTAAATATAGACAAGTATGCCTTTGAAAAGGAAGAGGCTAAAGGTGCTACCATGTCAACCACTAGTGCTCCCAATAATGAGGGTGTTCCTATTTGTTTTGAAAAGGGTATAAATGGTCAAATTAATGATGAAACTGAGTCTGTAAAGTGTCTAAGTTTTGATTGTGGTGATGCCTTGATTTGTCCTGATTCACAACTTGATAAAACATGTTCTTCTATTGAGGAACAAGAGGAAGAAATGGTTGAGATAATTGGCCATGATTATGGTCTATTAAGTAATGAAAAAATTTCAAATTTTCTAACTATTGAATATCAGAAATATGCACATATGAGTGAACCTCAGTCATTGTGTAATACTCATATTGATTTTGACAGTGATAATGATTTTTTCTATAGGAGATATGAAATTTGGGTATCTGATATTCCTTCCAAACATGGAAACACATGTCATCTTGTTGATAATTTGGTCGATGAAAAGAAGCTATTTTTTTTCAATGATGTAATATATAATGAGCATGAATGTAAGCAGGGTGATACAAATGCAAAAATTGGTGATGAAAAGCTAGAAATAGCAGACAACCATGGAGCCTGTGTTAGATGGACTGAAATATGAAAATCCTAATAAATGTTTGAAGGAGTATTCATTTCCTAATTTAAATAAGCCGAGTTATGAGTCTTTTCATGTGGAGATAAATGCTGATTTCAAAGAAAAAATAGATTATTTTGTTGAACCAGAATTGCTCACCTTTGAACAAGCTTTAGATTCTGAAAATGTTGATATGTTGTGTTCAGAGGATATCAAAGTGAGAAAAAATAAGGATAGGTTAGAGATTCTTGATGATTCTCTACACAACCATGTTGAGGCACAGAAACAAGGTGTGCCAATTATATATGAGTGTATATCTTTACATACATTCGAAGGTATTTTGCATGATGTGCATAATCTCTTGATTAATTTAGGCTATGATTGTTTCACCTTGGACAAGAAAACTACTAATTAGATTGAGCTTGATAGAACTAGCTATGTGAAAAAATATGAGTGTCAAATTTTGCAACTGGGTGAATTTTTGTTACATTGTGGTAATGAGAAAAACATCAAGGGAAGTTATTTTTAGCTTTATACTATTGTAAATAGCAAAACTTATGAGCTAGTGCTACATGAGGATCAGGCATATTGCAGTGATATTTTCAGATTAGATTTAGTGAGCTGTGATGAGAACTTTGTCTATGATAGAGGTAAGAGAAGGCCTACTTTTTTTTGGTGGCCTTGGGCCATCAAGTATGGTTTGACTTGTCAAACCAAAGAATTTGGGAGTAGAAATAATGTTTTGACTCTATTGCCCAATGGAGTAGGCACTTGGATTGTTTCACCCAAAATATATGAATTCTCACTCTATTCACTAAGGAATAGATGTCCCCTGAAAGAGCCACTAATGGAACTTCCAAAAAAAATTGTAATTTTTGTGTGCTCATGTGAAAGCCCTAGAAATTTTCACCTAAAAATATTTGTTACATTTGCTTTAGGGTTTTATTTTGTTTCTTGGCATTCTATTTTGCTACTGGTTGTAAAGTGTTTATTGTTGATTGGGAAAAGGATGAAATTATCCTATTTGCATCATCATGTGATTGTTATCCTATGACTAGTTTCTCTCCTAGGCAGGTCTGAATCATCCTTTTTCTTATATAGGCTAGGGGAATAATCTTTTGATCATTGCATCCTTTGTTCCATATAATTATGATGTTGTCAACTTACCATTCTCATGTCCCTCTAGGGAAGTCCCACTTTTTTAGAACAACTTGTAATGACGTGCATAAAGTTTTCACTTAAGCCTCGATGACCCTTGTACCTATATCACTCGTTGCTGATTTATTCATAAGTGTACACTTTGTAATAGAAATGAGTGATAAACGGTATTTTCTTTTGATGTCACTGATTGCTAATAGCATCTGATCCTTCAACTTTGTGATAGCGATGAGTGAGGTTCTCATTCTTATCGCTCATCATGGATGGACATTAAAAAGAACATTTGTAATAGCAATCAGCGATATGTTGTTACACCATATGATCACGAATGTGTTGTAAAAGGTTGTTTCACATTAGCAATGTGTGATGAACCCTATAAATAATGTAAATTGTTCATTTTTTATTGCTTGCACAATATATGAGGAGCATCAACAATGAAAAAAGGCCTTATCACTCATCACAGATATATTTCTGAACCTAAGATCTAGATCAACAACAAGCAATCAATACTTTCTAAAGGGGTTTTTTCTTTTTGCTGATTTTGATATGATCTTATGGGGAGTATTTTGGTGCCACTTTTTTTATGTAGATACACATGTATAAGATATAATGTCTCATGGTGTCTCCCATCGCTGATATGATCCTAGGGATAAGATGTGAATTGGCAAGAGTGTGATGAAGGGATAGATGTGACTGGGAGTCAGGCCATTAAATCAAGGGATAAGGGCCATCACATAAATATTTTATCATTGATAGAGCCAAGTGTATAGATGAAGTAAATCAACGGTAGGTGATAACCATAAATGAAAGGAGCAATGTGCAGTGCCCGAGGGGTCTCTTGCAAAGCAAGAAAAAGATCAGTGAAAGAACTAGATGACCATTGATGAGATGTTCAAAGCAAGATGATCCAATGAGAAGAAAGTCCCTATATGAGTAAGTTCATCACTAATAAACACCTCAAGATTAGTGAAGGATCAGCGATGAAGTGAGATGGAGTGCAAGGAAAGTTTCTCTCCAAACTAACCTTACATACTTCACCAATATAAATGAAGAGCATGGATTGAGTTTGCAATACATGCCAATTTGTCAGGACATGTATGATTAAATTAGGATTAAGGAATAACATGTCACTATTTGAGATAGCATTGTTGTTTTCAACAAGCAAGTTGATAATAGTTGAAAAATGATGTTGATGTCTACCTTAGATGAAATCTTAATTTCTCTCAGATGAACGGTCTATATTCAAAGAAAAATTGATATGCTACCAGTTCGCTCGTGCAAGGAGTTCTGCATCATTGATTCTACTTGCTCAAAATCTCTATTTAATGCAAGTTGATCAGTGATTATTCTCATTGTCTGCAATTTGTGTGAGGGGTTATTGGTAGTAGAATTTTCTTTTCCAAGTGGGGTTGGCATGAAATTTAGTTCTCTGGTCTACGTAGGACTTTTGTTGCTGGAATTAAGTGTTATCATTGGGATTGGGGTATTCTTCTTGTGATTTTTGAATCAAAATACTTTTTAAATTATCATTTTGTAAGCTCTAGAGTGATTGAGAAAGCTGGTAAGGAAACCCCACCAACTAGGAGGTCTAGTCGGTTGAGCATGTCCAAATGCCATGAGCAGGAAACTAAGTAGGAAACCATCATTTCTCCTGATACTGCAAAGTGAAAAAGGAGGGCTAGGGGCCATAAAAAGAAGACAATTGTGCAAAGTACTTACCGCCTAAGAAATAGGACCCTTTTAGGGGAGGTGGTTGATCTCAAGGGAAAGGAATGGGCGTCACCAGTGAAGAAGGCCAGGAAGAAGGGAAAGAAAACTACCAAACTAATTAGGAGAAGCTAAAGTTTCTTATCGTGCTATTAGACACTCCTTCAGACACCAAAGCTGTGACGGACTCGGATTATGGCCAACATCTCCAATCCTTGGTGCCTTATGATAGTTTTGATGATGACATGCTTATAGTACCTCCAATTGCTACAAGAACTAGAAATGGTTGGGCATTTTTGGATGCCAATGACTTTGCATAGGGGTCACCTGCTATTTTAAGTTTTGATAACACCATGGTCATTGCACATGAGGTATTGGTTTATACACATCCATAGTTTGTATTTTCCTTTCCTTTGCTGATGTGGAGAATTTTTAGATAAAATGAACCAATTTTTTTTGTTCCCAACAACAAATGTTGTGATAGTGATGACTAACACTTTTCTCATGTTTTTGCTTCCCCTACTCTGAAATGATTACATATGAAACCGCTTGGGGATTCCTTCAAGATATTAGTTAGAATTAGGTTTTTTGAAATGAACTTGAACTTGAAATTGAAATTGTAATATAGCTAAGTGCCTCTTGCTCCCCTGCTATATAAAGGGGATTTGGCTTAAAAAGAGAGTTAATATTTTTGAATCCAAAATATGGTCACAGTAGATACGTAGCTCTAGTATCAAAATAGAATGTCAATAGGTATTTGGATAGATATATTGGAAGCAAGTCTGAGATGAAAATTATACTATGTATAAATCTTGAATATGTTTTACAAGGAAATATCAGAAATGAAGATGAATATTAGTTGTTCATAATTCTACTCTCCTCTATGTTATCTCTCAAGTTATGAATGAATATTGTTAATGATAGCTTCATTTATCTTCTGTCATTTGCACAAAATGTGTGAATGTGTTTTGTGCTTCAATTCAATGAATTGATTAAAATGCTGAAATAAACTCATAGGTTTGTGAAGAAAAGAACATAGGATTTATTAAGGAAGTGGTATTCAGAGGACATAGTGAGCTAGATGTTACAAAGTAACATTATGATAATCCACTAATTTTTGTATTTAAATCAAGATTGTATTACTGGTTTATTAACAGTTATATATCTTTTCTACCTTAGATTTGGCAACACTTATCTGGTCAGTTTACCTTATGATTAGTCAAGCTAGTACTTATCATATTTGGCCTAGGATTAAAGATGAAGAATGATTTAGCATACTATGAACTGTAATTTCCCAACCCTGAGTTTGAAGGAGCGCTTCTTGAAAATAAATAGTGTGTTTTATCTAAGGTTAGACAAGCTTGTGATAGACTGATTTTCAAGAGATTGTGCATCTGTGTAAATGAATACTCTTAACCAAGTGTGAAACATTATGAGTATATAAGTGATTACCCTCCCTATGTCCCATAGAGCCCAAAGAGAAGAAGTAGAGTAAGCAATTCCTCTACTTAATTGTTGGCCAATCCTCACCTTAACTGATAATTGGGTTCTAGCATGCCCATAGGTTAGGACTGACATTAAATTTGGTTCTAAAAAAATAACCAATAGGACCAGCAAGATGTTAGGTTGGGGGTGAATGATGAGCCTAGTTTTTGGTAAAATTTTTGGGTAGAATTTATAGTCCATTTGCTTGTAGTATCATTAACTTTAGTAGTTAAGTGTCAATATTTGCATAATTTTTCCCTCAAACCATTGACATTGGGTTTAACTCTATCTCTGTGAAGTTTTAATGACATTGGCATATTATGTGGATTATCTATATTAATTTTGTGTATGGTTGATGAATGTTCTTTAAGGTGATTTTAGATGTGCAATTATTATGCATACTGACATTGCTATGTAGGACATGATTTATGGATGCTAAGTTGAGAAAGGAAACCATCAGATGATCATGTGGGGGAATCATTCAAAGGAGTCAACTAAAGGATCACAACAATAGATTCCCCATGACAGTCCATTGTAACTGTCATGTATTTATGGAATTGAGCAATCATGGGCGTTATTGTAGTGTTGAGTCCATGTTTTGGCATGGATGTCTAACTGGATTCCCTACAAATGTAACCACTCTTTTTCTCTTTTCCTTGCTTTCCCTAAATGGTGTCCTCTTAGTTAGTGGGAGTTGACTGCCTTGTTTATCTGGTAAAATAAGTAAGCATTTGAATCTTCTTCTTGGGAGCTTTTAGTTCTCGATTGTTGTTGGTAAATGACATTGACGATGTACTGAGTATTCTCTACTTTTCAATATAGCCATGTTGTTACTCTGTTTTACATGTCTTTCAATGAATGAGATGATAGTTTGAATTTGAGCATTTGATTTTGTATCAGTTTGAGTGGATACTCATCCAAGGGGATCATTTGGTGAGTAATCCTTTCTTTAGAGTAATTATTTTAGTTAGTATTTCCTATTTTTTACTTAGTTTGAAGTCTAGCATCAACTATTCCTACAACTACTAAAATTCCATTTTGTGTCTATTCCTACAACCAAAGCAAATAGATTAGTTCATGTTTGTTGCTTAGATATTGTATTCCTATTATGCATTTCAGTTTAGCATAAGTTGTTGGTTGATGTTTAGTATTTTCTTTATTTCCTTTCAAGCAATTTACTTTCAATATTGTGTTTCTTTGTTGTAGTATAGACATGGCTACTAAGGGTTCCTAGTGCACATACAGTTCTAACCCATTTCAAGTCTATGTCCCTGGGTTGACAAGTTAAATGTACCTTCTTGATGAATAAGATAACTATTCAGGTTAGATGTCCAATCTCTGAATTACGACCGTAAAGGCCTAGTTATTGAATCATTGAAGGAGGCCAACAGTGTTCAAGTCTTTTGAATGTTTTCTAAGTGTTTTTGGGATTTTTCAATTTTCAAATTTTTTGTGTGTCTTGATATTTGGATGTTTAGGGGTTTTTGGAGATTTTACAAATGTTTAGGGATTTTCTATGAGTTTCAACCAAGAACCTAACCTAAAAGACCTATCTTAGGGGCCTTGGGGACTGATCAAAGATTATCCTTTCCTACGTTATACATGCATAGACCATGTAGTTTGACTGACTCAACTTATTGAAGATGAGATATGAACAATTTATGCAATGTTAGTTTATTATGACAGACTCCTAAAGGACTGACCTAGGCTATCTAGGGGGCACATCAATGATGGCCTTGCCTACGTTCAAGCTCAGAGAAACATAGTTCAACAAGGGACTAGTTTTGGATTTTTGATGTTTTGACCTTTTTAGGGATTTTGATGTGTTTTGGATGTTTTGGGTTTTGCCTTTACAATTTTTTGAATGTTTTTGGATTTTAGCTATATAGGATTTTTAAATTTTTTTAGATTTTTGATTGCAATTTTATGAACATTTTTGGATTTTTGATGAGATTTTGAGGTAAACGATACCTAGAGCACAATGTTGATGTCACGTTATGAGGTGTAAGACATGGATCAAGAGTTATTTGAAAAGAAGAGTGCAATAACCTGCCCCTAGTGTCTAGTAATTCTTCATAATCCAATGGATAACCAAGATAGGTAATGTATATGTGAAGAGTTTGATAGAGTTTTAGCATGCTAAATATAGGCTATGGGACTTCATGAGATAAAATAGTAAAGATCCTGTCAAAATTTTTCCATGAGTAAAGTTGAAGTATATGTTGAATATTTGTCAAGATCAAGATAAAATGGAATATTTGGATAAATGTGGATTGCATGGATGGAGAGAACATTGGTTTCATCATGACAAGGATGAGATGCTTTTGTCTGAGAAGGATTATATAGGTTCCCAATTCTACTCATGACACATGTTCACCAGGTTTCCATCATGGTACTTTCCCATAACACCACCATAGTGGTTTTCACTGGAGGACGATTTTTATTTTTACTATTTTTTTTTTTTTAAAGTTTTTTGGAAGTTTTACCCTCATGTTGAACCATTTGGTGGTATGAATGTAGAGACCACTATCATAACGTACCAAAGATATCCTGCTTGAAGAAGTTTCTTTGCCAAGATACGAGCACTTGAATGCAACCTTGAAGAAATTTGATCTACCTTGTGGATACTACAATTAACCTTGTCTATGTGCAAATATAATGATATGGTACCTTCAAAAAAATTATGATGAAGGGTAGCTACCAACACATGGTCAATGCAAGAATTGGATATTGTAAATGGAGTGCATGGTTTCATGCATGAAGGAATATGAGATGGATTGTTCAATAGTTTGGAAGATGAGCGATCATGAGTGGGAATGGATGTTTTCATACAATTAGGACCAACCACTGGATATACTTTGTTCCTTGTTTGAGAAGCTTGTTTTTGTATTTGAGGAATCTTTTGATGGATACATTTCCCTTTTTTTATTTTTCCCCATAAATTATTTGACTAATGGAGTCTTGGAGGGATGATTTTCTTTATTTTATTTTAGTATCTATTTGTACATGGCATGTCTTTTTTGCTTTAATACTTCATTTTGTTTTATAATTTTCCTTATTGTGATAGGAATTCTTCTTTTTATGTTGGTCTCAATTTGCGTATGAGATGATGGATGAATGCCAACTCATGAAATGGCTAGTTTTAGGGTTGACATTATTTTCATCATAAGGATCCTTTGTGCCCCATATGTTGATGTTTATTGTAGACAATATTTCCTACAGTGTTGTGAAGGTATTAACAATACCTAATATTTTTCCCTAATAATGTATCCTCTGATCCATAGACACTAAATATGACTTGTCATGAGCACATGATATTGCTATAGGTTACTATTGTTCAGGAATATGAACTATTTTCTCTAGTTCTATGACATCCTTCTCTATTGATATTGGTTCAAAAGACGTTGATGCTGACTTAAAAGATGTTGATGATGCACAATCATTGTAAGTATCAAGAATCTTGACTGTTGCTTTCTATTGTATGGGAATATCAAGAATGGGAGATTCTTGTTTTGGATTAATAATGTCTATGTGTCTATCATAAAGAAACATCTTAGGGGTGATATCAGGGACATCTTTGGAGTTTAAAATGGTTTGGAATATGTCCCTTAGTTCTTGGTGAAACTCTTGGGATAAGGGTTCTTTATCCTGGCTTGATTCGTAATAACTTTCATTATCCTCAAGAGCCTCCTCTTGACATGATCCTTGGGTGGATGATATATCATCAAAAAAATTAGACTCTTTGCAACATTTTGTGGGTGTGGTACAATAAGGGATATTTTTTTGCTCATTTGTAATTTCTTCAACATGCCCAATCATTGAGTCATATGTAGGAAAAATATCACAGTTTGATATCCACTTAATGTCATTATGGTATAAAATAGTGCTAAACATTGTTGATGGGTTTGGACTTTATTTTAAAATAGTATCTTGATACGTGTCTGATTCCTCATTTTGTGATAAATAAATATGTCCCAGAGCGGTATCATGAGTATTGTTTACATTTTTTGAGGTTGATGTCATTCTTGAATCTTTTGCTTTTATATGGTCAGGCATAGTGTTTGTGTAAATTTTCAGATTTTCATTCCCCATTTTCTTATCAACATCAATGTCTCCTTGTTCAATAAGATCTTCTATTAGATGTTTGAGTTTGAAACAATTTTTTGTGTTTTGACCTTTCTATCAGTGAAATTCATAAAAATGATCATCTTTATAGCTATGAGGTTTGACTTGTGGCTCTTGATAGTTTGAAAAATTAGGGAGTGTGATAAGGTTAGATTATATCAACTGCTTCAACACTTCCTCCATAGATTCCCCTAAGGGAGTGAATTATTGTTTAGGAGCACTATTTTTTATTTGTTGTCCATGTTGAGTTTTTGTAGCATTGATTGTTGTTTCATTATTTGACAGTGACGTGTATGGTTGTTGTATGTTCACGCTTTGGGTGTTTTGGGTATGTGTAGGATCATGATGGGCCAAAAGGTGGTGATATGATGGGTATGTGTAGGGTATGTGGTTGACGACCTTTTTTTAACCCAAAATTGATGAAACGAAAAGGATTTTTAAAGGAGATTCTCAGCTTTCTACCAATATAAATTATGCTTTACTTTGAATTTAATAAATAATTATTATTTATTTTCTATTTGAATTATGACTAAAGTCCTGATTGATAGGCTGATTAAAAAACATCTATAGCTTTCAAATGGTATCACATTTTTTGAATCCAAAACATGTGTCACATTCTATTCTTCATATACTATAGGATTAAAAAAAAATGAATTTCATGAAGTTTTGAACAAGTTAAGGTGGTCAGACATACGAGTTTTTATATATTTTTAAAATTTGTAATAAAAAAATCATAATTAATTATTTAATTGGAAAAAAAATTATAGAAAAATATGCATCACATTGGGACATGAGTCCTTTATTTATATCTAAAATCTTATAAAAAATAATTATCATTTTATTATGGTTAGGGTGGTCAGACACACACCTACTTCTTATTTTTTCCCTAAAATTTAAGTGTTGTTGCATTGAAATTTCAAATTTTCACCAAATAGATTTTTAGAAAATAAAATAAACCTAGTAGTTTAGAAACTAAATTCAATTTGCTACAGATTATGTTCCTACATATTTTTGAAATAATATAGATAACTTATTCAAATTTTTAGGTCAAGTTTCCTAACTTTGATTTTTCTAAAAAAATTTGCCACTTAAGGGCCTATTTTTTCCATGATGATCCTACACATAACCTTTTCTTGTCTAGGAGCAGTTAAGACCACCTTTGCATCAACAACACCATCACTTGTGGATAGGCAGTTGTCTCTATATACTTGTGTGTTTCCTTATGAGATTAGGGTTCTCTCAATGTTAAGTGCTCTAGGGACAATCTCATCATAAGAGGTAATGCACTGCATCTTCAAGTGGAAGGATAAATTAGGATCATGATTTGCTATAATAATCCCCACTTGTTGTATGTCGAGAAGGGGCCACTTTCTTTAACTAGCTCTTTCCCTCCATTGTTGTAATAAATTCACAAAAGATTCTCCTTTTTTTTGTTTGAGAGTATAGCACTCTTCTAAGCTTATGTCCATGTCAAGATTGAAGGAGAAGTGATCTATAAATTTGTCAATGATTTCTTGGAAGGTTTTGATGCTTGGAGGTAACTATGAAAACCAATCTATGGAAGGACTTGTTAAACTTCATGGGAAGAGGTGCATTAAGTAGGAATCATTATAGTTCACCTCCCTGCACATGGCATTGAATTCATTGACATGGTCCATAGGATTTCCTCTCCCTTTGTATTTCTCATGTTTGGTAATTTCAAATCCAAGAGAGAATGGTACCATTGTGATGTTTAGATCGAATGGATAGGGACATAAGTTATATGTATGGGGATTCTTTGTCTTTCTCATCTGAATCTCTTGTATTTATTGTGATAATGCCTTAATTTGTGATGGTAGATCATCTTGCAGGTTTGGAGGAGGAACATATGTTGGGATGATGGATGGGTTGTATGCAAGATTATGATATGATAGAGTGTTGTATGGGGTTTATGGTGGTGTAGGATATGGTGATGATAGTGTAGGAATATATGTTCCTAATGTTTTTGGGCTGACAAAATTTTGTTAAGGGTTATAGTATAACACCTATTGTTTATGTTGTGTGAGCAGTTGTTGTTGTGGGGTATATTGTTGAGCTTGTTGTTGCATGGCTAAGGTGGCTTGTTGAGCTTATTGTTGTTGTTGTCCTACTAAGGTAGCTTGCTAGACTTGCTTTTGTTTTTTTGCTGCTAAGGCAGCTTGTTGAGCTTGCTATTGTTGTGCTACTAAGGTTGGTTGCTATTGTTGTTGTGCTACTAAGGCTGCTTAATGTTGTTGTTGTGCTACTAAGGCTACTTGTTATTGTTGTGCTACTAATGCTACTTGTTTTTGTTGTTGTTCTACTGAGGCTTCCTGTTTTTGTTATTGTGTTGCTTGTTGTTGTTATTGTTGGATGACCAACTAATAAGCAAGGGCATGTTCCTACAATATGGGATCAGTTGGTTGTTGGGACATTCATGATGGATTGTGGGTGTTAATGTTTTGAGCGGGTAGTGGGTGATTGATGAGAGGTTGAGGGTTCCCTTGGTTTAACATTCCTTGTGAGATAGTGAATTGGGGTGGAAGAATGTAGGTTTGAGGTTCCATTTGATTTTTCATGGTGAGAGGGATTGTGGGGAAATATGATGATTCCATTATATATTTTAATGGTATTGACATATTAGGAACTTGATTCCATTGATTAAAATGGTTTTCTTGACTGATATCTTGAGGATTTCCTTATTGTATTTGAGGTGGGATCAAGGTATTACCTTGGTTGATGGGATTCATAACCAAGGTTTTGTTGTGATTTTGGTTGATGATAGAAGGGTTTGATGTGGATGGTGGATTGACTTTAGTAGCTTGGGTAACCACCTTTTTTGATGTGTCAATGGGGTTTTTGGAATCACTTGTCAAGGGTTGAATTTTAGTGAGAGTGTTACCTTTCCCTTGTTTTCCTACTTGAGGCACTTGGTTTGCATTACCTTGTGTATCATTAGGCATACTTGGGGTATTTTTGATGATGGATGAATATGGTTGCACTCAAAATGTAAAGGTTGTTGTGGCATCATGGAATGCAAGTGGTTTTCCAAAGGTTGGTGTCCAACTTATGTTTTTGGGAAGGTTGGTGGTTAATGGAATGGTTGTTTTGTGAATACCCCAAGTTGTGTTTGTTCCTAGAAATGAAGGGAGACCAAGGTAAGTTCCTAGCCTAGTTGGAAGACTAGATGTTAAGGGTTGACATGGCACAACAAATGGATTTGGTTGAATTGTAGATTTTGTTAGGCCTTGTGTCAATGATTGTGCAACAAAAGATGGTGAAATTGGAGCTATATTTTCAAAGGCTTGATGTTACATGAATTCTTCCCTAGTAAGTTCAAATGGATTATTGGTAATTTATTCAATCTCATATGGCCCTGATGGAGATGATGGTTGTTGTGATGGGGTAACTTGACTTCTTGGATCAAATTCTAGAGGATTTGGATCACATGAGGTAAATGTGACTTTGGTTTTCTCCATGATTCTCTTGTGTTGTGATCTTGTCTTTACCATGAATTTTAGGTCACCTTTAGGAGAGTTATGTTGTGATTTTTAATGTTTGAACTCTCTAGTTGAATCAAACCTATGTAAAAGGGACACTCTAATTATTTTCAGAGTAATGTTGATAATGGGGGACGAACAGGTGGGTGATATGGAGAGTGATATTTGCGAACATTTTGGGAAAACACTTTTGACTCAAGTTTGATGTTTTGATGTTAGGATAAATGATGCTGATGAAATTAGAAATATTTAGGGTAGAGTTGTGACCTTCAAGATAAAGTATTTCAAAGGTAATAAATAATTTAACTAAGTGCATGGAAAAGGATACATTTCTCATACAATGTATCTAAGTTAGGGTTTGGGTTTGATAGATGGTCAATTCAAAAAGTGTTGGTGCATTTGAAACTTTTGCAAAGTTTGGTGAAGTGAAGGATAAAATTTTGATGATAGGGTGGATGAAATGTTTGACCCAATGTTGAACTAGAGTGAACCTTTGTTTGATAAGACCAAGGTAGTGAAAAACATGCTAGACCTCTATTTTTTTCAAATCCTAGAGACTCAATGTTTTAGATAGGTTGATTATCCTAAAAAATATTTGTATTTTGACCCATAAAGAACATATACATGTCATAATATTTCCTTAGTGCACATTCATAAAAGTTTATTAACAAATTGCTTTTGTTCTACTAGAGTGACAAAATGTAGTTATTGATTTGTTTTTGAACTAAGATGCCTAAGTTTAAGGTGACAACCTGTAGACCTTCTCTGATTCTTATTTTGCATGAGATCATTTAGAGAATTCTAAGTCTATGGAAGAAAAGGATATATTTATTACCACACGGGTGGTGGTAATATGGACCTTCCATCCTCAATATCAACTTGTTCCTCTTCTTCATCTATAACATTTTTTGTGCTTCTCCACTAGGTAGCTGTTTCTTTTTTTTCAAAAGTGAAGCTTCTCAAACTACTAATGATATCATTTTTTCTCTATTAATGAGTTCAAAGTTTGGTTGAATGATAGCACCTTCAAGATCAAGTTGTTCAATGGGAGCGATCATTCTCCAAATAGTCATGTGGGGTTCAATTATCAATTTATCTTGCTTAATTGAATTTATTTTACCACAAACACTTGTATTGATTAATTTTTAAAACTAAATGTTTAAGTCAAAAAATTCATAACTTTCATAATGTCCATTTTGTGAGAATCATGAGGTTGAAGGCATAATTTCCTATGTTGTGTTTGGAAAATATGGACAATATCAAGGCTATTTCAAAAGGTACCCATATTTAAGCTAAAGTGTTTGAAATTTTTATTATGATAGTAAATGTTTGTTTTATAACATTTTGGAACCAAGCAATGTATTAAACTAACTCACAATCATTTACAATCCTAGGTTGAAATGGCCATACTTGTTGAGTCCCCACTCAGATTTCTCCAAACACTAAGACATTTCGAACAATTAGAGATTTGGCGACACTAGCTCCCCTCCATGGCATGCACTTCTTGGGACCACCAAATCTCAAAATTTTGCAGATCCTAAGATCCTAAGGATTTTTTTGTTTCAACAATGAATATTACAAAAAATAGTATAGAAACAACAATAAAATACTAAAAAAATTGCTTATAAATGACTACAGTTGGTCATGTGACCATTAGTAGTTTATTGTCAATCATATATAATGTGATGAGATTGATTGACTAGACCATTTTTTAGTAATTTATTAGTTTTTTTGATTGATTGATTTGGTAGTATATTTAGTCATTGATTTAGTCATTCATTTTTGTGATCTAGTCACTTATTTAGGGGAGAGGACCTAGTAGTTGTGCACCCTAACTTCGTGCTTCTAATTATCCTAGGTGGAAATTTAAAATCTCTCCCAATTTTTTACAGTAGCTTACTTAGCAAGTCCCCTGCTTATAACTAAGGTTTCAGGGCCACATCAACATGCCTTTTTTCAAGGTGTCCAAAAAGGCCCTAAAAAAAGTGAGACCAATACTTTTGCATTCACAACATGTTTTATTGAAGGTTGATGTGGAATCACATGATTGGTTGCTTTTTAGAACAAAGGAATACATTTTGTTTAATTATGGGTAGTCATCATCAACACTAACAACTTTAAAGTCACAACTATTGGTCCAATATTGATAAAAATATTTGGCATTATATTAACAACTACTATCACAACTATTGAAACATGCTTAGGTATTGGGTCCTCTCCCCTAGTCACTTTTTCCACTAATATATTTAGTCGTTTATTTAGCCATTTATTGTTATAATCTACTCACTTATTTAGTTATTTTTTATTCACTGATATATTTAACTGGTCACTTATTTAGTCATTTTTATTCATTGATTTATGTGCATTAGTAGTGTATTTAGTCATTTTTATTCACTGATTTCACTGGTCATATATCTAGTCATATTTATTCACTATTCACTTATTTATGTCAATAGGTAGTATATTTAGTCAATTTATTTATTAATTGATGTCAATTAGTAGTAAATTTAGTCATTTTAATTGACTAATATTTGAGGATTTAAGCATAGAACACAAAAATACACATCAATCATCAATTGCACACAATAAGACAACCATTGAGAAGGAAAAATTGGTGAACTTTATTAATAAAAGAAAGGTGTTCTAGTTACAAATTACAAATAGAGTATTACAAAATTTATTATTTTTCAGTCACAAGACTATAAGTCTGAGTTACAATATTGCGGAGAAATGACTAGGGTATGTGCAGGATAATGATGGGCCAAAAAGTGGCAATATGATGGGTATGTGGTTGATGATATTTTATTTACCCAAAATTGATGAAACAAAAAGGGTTTTTAAAGGAGATTTTGAGATTTCCACCAATATAAATTATGCTTTACTTTGAATTTAATAAGTAATTATTATTCATTTTCTATTTGAATTATGACTTAAGTCCTGATTGATAGGCTGATTTAAAAACATCTATAACTTTCAAATGGTATCACATTTTTTAAATCCAAAATATATGTCACATTCTATGATTCCAATACTATAGGATTGAAAAAAGAAAAATTGAATTTCATGAAGTTTTGACCAAGTTAAGCTAGTCAAACATATGAGTTTTATATTTTTAAAAGTAATAAAAATTCATAATTAATTATTTACTTGGAAAAAAAATTAGAAAAAAATATGCATCACATTGGGACATGAGTTCTCTACATATATCTAAAATATTATAAAAAAAATATTCTCATTTTATTGTGGTTAGGGTGGTTAGACAGACACCTACTTCTTATTTTTTCCCTGAATTTTAAGTACTACTTCATTGAAATTTCAATTTTTCACCAAATAGGATTTTTTAAAACAAACCTAGTAGTTTAGAAACTACATTCAATTTGTTACGGATTCTATTCTTGCATATTTTTGAAATAATATAGATAAATTTTTCAATTTTTTACATCAAGTTTCCTAACTTTGATTTTTCTGAATTTTTTGCCACTTAAAGGCCTTTTTTTCCCATGATGATCCTACACATGCCCACTACTAGAAAGAAAATTCTCCAAAAGACTTCTGCAATGATGAAAACACATGCTTGAAGACCTTCAATGTGAGCACATGCCCCTTTCATCTATTAAAACTTCTACAATATGGGAAATATTCCTAGAGCAAGCTATAATGTGTAGAATCTAAGAAGTGTTGATCATGTCCCATATATGAAGCTCTCTCCTTCAACATAGTAAAAAATAACCCAACTAGAATCTTTCCTCCTTTATATGCAACATGCCATCTGATATGAGCAATAGGGTGTTGCCTTTTCTTCCATGAATGAAGTTGTGCCTTGATACAACCAACAAAATTAATATTAGTCTCAATTTAGAAAGAATAAAAGTCCATTGTATATTGCATGTTTACAAAAGAAAGTCCAAACACAGTAGAAAAATAAATCAATTAAAAAATTCTAGCCTTGTCAACAAATTCCTTAAAAAGAGTGTTCAACATAGGCCTGAAATATGCATATTGAACCCTTGATTTCAGAACCTTGTTCAAATTTAAGAAAGGTGATATGCTCAGATTATAGAATGAGACTAACTAGACTAGAACAACATTATCAATAGAAATTTCCTGGAAACCAAGCCCAAGAATGCCATTAGACTTGGACAACAAAAATTTCAACCCTTGTTCATGTGTTATCTCAGTAAAGACCTACACCTTTAAAGAATCCATTTATACATGAATTCCAAATTAATTTGATGAGAAAAGATCTTTGATATCTAATTGGGAAGCATTAACATCCAAAAATTACTAGCCTAATGTCTCACAACAAGTTTCCCAAATATGACATCATCTTTACTTAAGAAACCAAATATTTATCCACTACCATATTGAATCTCATAGGATTTTTCTTCACAAACAAAAAATGATATATACTAATTCTATACCAACTTTCTTAATATCCCCATGTAAGAAGACTAAACTAAGTGATGTTGAGGGTTTGAAGTAGAGTACCATATTCTTGGTATGTGGTTGACTTTGATGAATTATATCTTGAATGAAAAATCAAGCTAGTTGCACTGCAAAATCATTGTTAATCATTGTTACAAAAATAACCACAAAATCCTCTTTAATTAAAATAATCCTTCTAGCTACAATGGAAATTAATTCTAAATGGCTTCGATCTTGATGTTAAAATATTAAAGATTGGAAAAAAATTATCGTCACTCTACGTAGTAATAGAGCTAGGGCATCCCGTGCTAAGCTCATTCTGTCTTCTTGCACAGGTTTGAGGTGGGAATTTGTGTGCGAGGTCTAGGGGTTCAGTGTTTGACAGTGGAGTTTGGAGGGTGCTTGGTGGTGGGTCTCTTCCTCTGCCAGGCGCCTTTGTTTCTGCGGCGTTTGGTGGTGGGCTTGGTGCTTGGGTTGTTGTTGTGGCGTGTGGGCTTAGTGTGCTCGGTGGGGTGTGGTGTGGTAGAAGGTGGGGTTTGGTGTGGGGTAAGGTGTGTGGGTGGTGAGTTGGGGTTGGGGGTTGGGTGCTCAGCTGGTGGTCCTTTGTTCCCTCCTCTGAGGAGGTGTGGTGTTACCCCTTGGGGCCTGTGGGCTTGTATGAGAGTTTAAGGTTTTTTCCTCTATGCTGCAAGGGGATTCTTCTAGGGTTTTCCCCAAAATGGTTTCGCTCGGCGGTGGGTTTGAAACCTTCTCTTCAGGGCTCGAGGTTTTTGATAATAATCTCTTTTTGGTGGAGCCTGAAAAAGCTGTCAGGATCGGCAGGAGGGCTTAGAATTCCGAAGATTAACGGATGCCTTGAACGGTGTGCAGAGAGGCTGAATGTAGTCATTCCGATGGAGATGCTGGCAGAGGATATCGATTATTTCTCAAGGCATTCTCTTTATTGCAAATTCTTGGGTTTGAAGATTTCGTTGCAATTCTTGGATTCGTGGGCTCAAAGGACTTGGCTGCCTGAGGGGGAGATGGAGATCCGCCTCTTGGCAAATAATTATTTCATGGTCACTTTCGACTGCATGGCTGATCGGAATAGGGTTTTTGAAGGGGGCCCGTATTTTTACAACCAGGTGGGCTTGTTCATTAAGCCATGGCATGCTGGCTTCAATCCGGCGGAGGAACTTTCAAATCAGGTTCCAGTTTGGGTTCATCTTCCAAGGCTCCCTGTGGAATGTTGGCACGAGGATGTGTTGCACTTATTAGCCTCGAAGCTGGGAAAACCTGTGGGTTCGTCACAACATACACAATTCAAAAAGGTAATGACTTTTGCCCGATTCTGCGTAGAAATTGACTTAAGTAAGCCATTGCCAGACTCTTTGGAAGTGAGTGCAGGAGATTATTCATGGGTGCAGCAGCTTGACTATGAAACATTACCTTTCTGTTGTCATTTCTGTCATGAGTATGGTCACCTCCGGCGCAGGTGTCCAAAGGCCAAGCCTTTGGAGGCTCAATCTCCTCTGCCTTCAAATAATCCACCCAGAGTGGATAAGGGCAAGGATACCTTTCAGGGTTTTGGTGGTAGGGAAGATGGTTTCACTTCTGTTAGAGGCCGAAACAGAAATAAAGGTCATAAAAGGACTTTGAAGGATAGGCAGGAGGAGGATACCTTCAATAGATTCGAGGTGTTGGAGGAACTTAGTCAACAGGAGGTGAACCCAGGATTTTTTGATCTTGATCATGGGACTTTGGATATAGATCAGCATGGCCCTTCGGTGGAGGAAATGATTACTTCTCAACAGGAGGGGGTTTCGAGAGTGCAATGCATAGAGGAGGTCAGGAATGATCCTGGTCAGGCAAAGCTCAATTAGAGGTGCCTTTGGTTCCGCATGGTGATGGGCCTTCAGACATAGGGACATTTCAGCAGTTGGGGGTCCAGGATGCATCGGGTGGTAGTGCTGAGGCAGGGCAAGTTAGTGCGGATAAGGCTCACCTCTTGCAGAAGGAAAATTCGGAGGCGGGGAAGAAGAACTTGAAGTTGTCCTCTCAGTTGGGTATTTTGCAAAAAGATCTTAAAAAGGGGGGGTCAGAAAAAACCTCCAAGCTGGGTAGGAAGAAGGATGTGGAAAAGATTAAGATGATTGGGGAGACTTTGGTGGAGTCAGGGTCAGTCAAGACTCTTGATTCGCATTTTTCTTCTCCCTTGAAATGATAGTTCTTTCTTGGAATGTACGGGGCTTGAACAGTGGCCCTAGACAAAAAGCTTTTGGGATTTGATTAAGCTTCATGCGCCTGATGTTCTTTTTCTCCAGGAGACTAAGCTCTCTGTGGAAGGTATGATGGACTTAGCTCCTAAGTTATGGAGGAATGGTGATTGCCAATGCACTGGGGCTCAGGGGGCTTCTGGTGGGGTGGCATGCTTTTGGAATCCGCGAAAGATTTGCCCCCAATGGTGGGGGTCTTTTAAATCCTCCCTTTCCATGGTGGCTTCTTGTTTTGTTTCTGGGGAAACTATTCTCCTCTCCAATGTGTATGCGCCGGTGGAGTTGCAGGGTAAGCACATCTTGTGGGCCAATATTCATTTAGTTCGTAGCCTTTTCCCTTACCATCCTTGGATTATAGGAGGTGATTTTAATGCTATCACGGAGCTTGCGGAGAAACGGGGTGGTACTGCTAGGCTGGAGGCTTCGGCGTTGCTGCTCCAGGACAATATTTCTGCTCTTCGTCTTGTGGATATCAAGCCGGGTAATGGTCTATTTACATGGAATAATAGGAGAATAGGAGATGCCTCTATTTCAGAGAGACTTGATAGATTCTTGGTGTCTAGTTTTTGGTTGGGGGATAGGTGGAAGATCTGTTCTGAAATACTGGATGGTCGAGGTTCTGATCATTGGCCAATCAAACTGGTGGCTGAAATGCCTCAGCGGTGTGCTAGACAGACCTTTAAGTTTCAACTCATGTGGCTCAGGGATGAATCTCTCCATGATTTACTCCCTGGCTGGTGGGATCTTGGGAAGCCAGCTTATGGCACCGCTATGTACACTTTCTCAAAGCGGCTCCAATATGTTAAGTACAGGTTGAAGAGGTGGAATAGGCAGCACTTTGGCAATTTGTTTAAAGAAAAACAGAAAGCTCGGGAGCATCTTGATCTAATTACCAGACAGATTCGTGATCAAGGCCTCTCAGAAGATTTGAGTTTGTTAGAGGTTGCTGCAATTAAAGAGGTTGAGGAATGGGAGTTAAGAGAAGAACTTTTTTGGAAACAGAAGTCCTGTATTGAATGGCTTCAGGCTGGTGATAGGAACACTTCTTTCTTCCATAACTCTGTTAAGGATCGGAGGCAAGGTAATGCTATTTCTTCCCTCTTGCTGCCTGATGGGGAAATTTTGTCCTCTTCCGCTTCTATATCTGCTGAATGCATTCGGTATTTTTCTACCTTATTCTCTGAGGATTCGCCTCCTGTGGAGGAGGATGAAGCAAAGATTTTAGGCTGTATCCCACAGTTGGTGTCTAATGAAATGAATGAATCACTGCTCTCTCCTATTTCCTTGTCGGAGCTTGAGAATGTGGTGTTCCAGATGAAGAAAGGAAAAGCCCCTGGGCCTGATGGATTTTCTGTCGAGTTTTTTCAGGAGTTCTGGGAAGTGGTTAAATTGGACCTCTTAGAGGTTGTTCAAGAATCCTTTATGCATAAACAAATGTTGAAGTCTCTGAATGCTACCTTTTTAGCTCTTATCCCAAAGAGGGAGGGGGCAAATTCTCTGGATCTTTTTAGGCCTATCGCACTATGTAATGTGGTGTATAAAATTATTACTAAGTTGATTGCGGAAAGGTTGAAACCTTGGCTTGGTGGGTTAATCTCTGAGGAGCAGGGAGGCTTTGTTGCTGGCAGGCAGATCATGGATGGGGTTGTTATTGCGGCTGAGACCATCCATTCTATGGAATCCTCAAAAGAAAAGTCGATGTTTATCAAGTTGGACATGGCCAAAGCGTATGATCGTGTTAAGTGGAGCTTTCTCTTCAAAATTCTTGGAGCTTTTGGCTTTGCTGAGGGTTGGATTAATTGGGTAAGGAGTTGTGTCACTTCTTCTTCCTTTTCGGTGCTTATTAATGGTGAGCCCACTTGTCTGTTTGGTGCTTCTAGAGGCCTCAGGCAAGGTGATCCCTTGTCCCCCTACTTATTCATCCTTCTTGCGGAGGGCCTGGGTAGGCTCATCCGTACTCAAGTTGCTAGTGGCTTGCTTCAGGGCTGGATTTGGGGAAATGCATTCCCCCTCAGTCTCATCTTCAGTTCGTTGACGATACTGCCTTGATGGGTAGGGCTAAGGTTGAGGAGGCTCTCCACTGGCGTAGTGTGTTGGACAGTTACTTGGCGGCTTCTGGGCAGTGCATTAATGAGGGGAAGTCCTTCATTTATTTCTTCCATACTCCTAAGGTTATTCAAAGGAGAATTGCTGGTATTCTTCGCTTTCAGATTGGTTCGCTTCCTTTCTCCTACCTAGGTATCCCTCTTGCCATTCGTTCTCTCCCCAAAAGGTTTTGGCAAGAGACTCTTGACAAGTTTCGAAGATTGGTTAGTCATTGGACTTGTAGGTGGCTTTCTTCAGCAGGTAGAATGATTCTTCTAAAATCGGTGGTCCAGGCTCTTCCTCTTTATAGATGCTTTGTTCTTTCTGCTCCTTCAAGTTTTGTTAAAGATTTTGAGAAAATGTCTTGTCAGTTTCTATGGGCTGGCAATCTTCTCCATAGAAAATGGAATTTGGTGAGGTGGGATGTTGTTTGTAGGCCAAAGCAGGAGGGGGGTCTTGGTCTACGACGATCGGATTTGAATGGGCAGGCCTTGGCTGCTAAGTTGTATTGGCGCTGGTGCTCACAACAACACTTGTTGTGGGCTAAGATTCTGACCTTCAAATATTTGGGAGCAGTGGAAGGTAGGGAGGTGGTTAGATTCAGCATGGAGGGTAAAGGTTCTATGATCTGGAGTACCCTTAAATGGGGTGCCAAGCTGGTTAAGCAGGGTCTTTTTTGGATTTGCAATGGGGGTCGGGATGCTCTCTTTTGGCATGATTCCTGGGATGGACATCCACCCATTGTGTCTTCTCACCCCCACCTCCATGATTTGTGCCAGGCTTTCGAGGCGGCGGGTTGGTGTCATGTGGCAGACTTCAAATCGCAAAATTATTTGGGTCAGATTTTGGTGGCCAAATGGAAGGACCCCTTGGATTGGCCTCATGGTGGTGTGGAGGAGGATCGTCAGGAGCTTGCTAAGCTTTTATCAGGTCGTGTTTGCAACTCTCTTCAGGGAAGTGATGTGCTTGCTTGGGGTCCTGATTTGAAAGGAAAATTTTCGGTGGCCTCGGGTTATCAGGTTTTGGATAAACAGGTTTTTGGGAGCTCCCAGGTTATTTGGTGGAAGCATGTTTGGAATAAATTTGCTTGGCCTAAGTGTAATTTTTTCTCTTGGCTAGTGGTCCAAGGTAAGTGTCTTACTTGGGACAATCTTTGGAAACGTGGATTCCAGGGCCCCTCCAGGTGTTTTCTATGTGGTCAGCATGAAGAATGCTTACCGCATCTCTTTTTTCAGTGTTCTTTTGTTAAGACTATCTGGCATTACTGGTGGAACCTTTGGAGATTACTGTGTTGCCATGTTTCTTCTTTGGAGGACTTTTGGTTGAGTCAGGGTTCTTCTCCTGCCAGAACCTCCTTTCTTAAAATTGCTTGGAGCATTGGTCCTAGTTTGATTGTTTGGCAAATTTGGTTGGAGCGTAACAGAAGGATCTTCCTGGATAAAAAATTGCTCATAGGGCAACTTTGGGGGCGAATTTTGGGGGCTCTGCGGGAGACTCTGACTGCAAAGTGTGATTTGTCTGTGCCGATTGATCCTAGGGAATTAGGTGTTGTTAATGCCTTGGGTCTTGTCATAGGGGACAAGAGTATTGGGAACAAAGTGCATGGTAGGCGTGGGCGTGCGAGGGTTGCTCGTGAGGGCTTTTGGTGTCCGCCGACTCTGGGGGAGCTAAAAATTAATACAGATGGGTCGTCCAGAGGGAATCCTGGGCATGCTGGGGTTGGTGGTATTGGTCGGGATAGCCTTGGAGTGGTGGTTTTTTTCTTCTCTATGTACCGTGGCTTGCAAACTAATAACCTTATGGAGGCGAGTGCTATTCTCATGGCGTTGGAGCGTGCTGTTAGCCTCGGATGGCGGCGGATTGTTTGTGAATCTGATTCTCAGGTGGTGATTGAGTTGTTGAATAAACGAAACTTGGAGGATGTGAATTGGCAGCTTGCTGTGGTTGCCAGGCAGATTCTTTCTATATGTTCTTCTTTGGATTCCATTGTTTTCCGTCATATTCCGCGGGAGTGGAATAGGGCGGTTGATGGGCTGGCTAGATGGGCGTCGGAGAGGACTGATTCTTGGCATGTGGATGACTGGGGCAATCTTCCTGCGGACATGGCGCCTGTCCTTGAGGAGTGGGTTGCGGAGGATATGCGGTGTTTTTTGGGTGTGAACTAATTCTTGCTTTGTTGGGCCCCTTTGTGGCTTCTTTCTTCGGACTTTGTAATGATGTTCTGATGCAATAAAAATTTTACCCCTTTTTATTAAAAAAAATATATATATACCAAATGTGTTGTTTAACTAGAAATTAAAAAATCCCACATAAAACATATTATAATTTTGTTTACTATCTACTTATTCTAAAATAAGATGATTTTGGTCTTAGTTTAAAGTAAGAAAGCCCACATAAGATATGCCATATCAATTGTTTACTATCAACTTACTCCAACCAAAAAATACAATTATGACTATTTAAGTGGATAGATACTCCACATAAAACACAATATACTAATTGTATACATCAACTTGGTTTAGCTACACAAAGGTATGGTCCAATCACTTGGCTACATGATAACATTGTATTTGACATAAAAAAATGTTCTCAATCATACTATTAGATGAGAATATTGACACAAAAAGATGTCACAATCACTATTGAATGGTAATAAATTTTCTTTTGACATAAAAAGATGTTCACAATCACTCTTAAATAGTAATATTATCTTTGACATAGAAAGATTCTTAAATGTAACGCCCCGTCGTGTAAACCCCAAACAACAACTAAACATGCTACAATTTTTTTTTTAAAACATTAAGAATAAACACTAAGTTTACTAATGCAACTAACAAAGCTAATGATTACAAGTTAAACACCTACGTCCCTTGGGGTACACGAGGTGACATTATGTAATCTATCCCATAACAAAGTTGATAAAAGTAATTATCAATTCTACTAACGTAACCCAATCATTCGCATGTCTTCTTTTAAACATTTATTAAAGATAAGCAATAAGACAAGATTAAACCATATTGAAAACCATACATGCATTCATAATAGATTTTACTTGGAAATATAAAGAACATATTTTCTCAGATATAACACAACATCAATGATATTAACAATTATGATTCAAGCATGAATTACATAATGTGATTATACATTATATCAAACTACAAGTACATCTCATTGAGAAATTACTCAAAATTACATCATAATTGTAAGATTTGATGAAAAAAATCTATTAAGCCTAAGAAACCCGTGATGCAAAAACCTCATTACAAGGAAGAAATCTGTAGGAAACAAACAAGGGTTTTGCTCTGACAATGTGAAAGTTTATTATCAGTGAAAAGAATTAAGAGAGGTGAATACAAGAGATTAATCCTTATAAAAGGATATCTAAACCTAAAGGAAACCCTAACCCTAAAGGTGAGTGCATTTAATAATAAATATTAATTATTAAATGACTAATATATGTGCATAAAGTGAATTCTTAAGAGGAGAGTAAATTTAATTAATTACTTTACTCTAACACCCCCCCTTAAGATGAGCTACAATGCAGCTACAAACAATGCAGAAGAAATCAAAGGAACTACAATGCATGAAAGTAAAATTGGGTCCCAGCAACTAGGCCTGATTAGGTACCCAAATACAACTAAATCTCTGTAAAGCAGAGAAAAGGAGAAAACCCAGTGGGAAAAAACTCCTCTCCAAAAAGAGATGAACAAGAGTGAAAGAAGAAGAGAGATAGAAGGAGGACTCAACATGACCCCCCAAGAACTGCTTCTATCACACAAGTACAAAATATGGTCCCCCCATAGGAGAGAGAAGAGACTCCAAAGCCCACCCAGAATGAGAGAACCCATGTGCCAATGATCAAAAAAATGTGTCTCCTCAGAGGAAGAAACAGATCCAACAGTCGAGGAAGAGAAAATCCCTGGATGTGAGGTGAAAATAGAAGTCTTGGATGATGCTCACTAAAGAATGGAACTGCAGTAGGAGTGTTTGAATAACAAGATGGTGAATCAAACAACTCAAGATGATCCTGAAATGGAATCTCCAATGAAGATGGGATAACGGGTGTGCTAAAACTATCATATGTGAGGAAAGGAATATCCTCTAATATGGCCTCAACAACTACATGTGATGGCTCAATGAGTGGAGCAACAATGTCAGTCGTAGCTGAAGAGGAATCCTGTTGAACAGATGTGATCTCAACAGGAGGTAGAGGTGTCGAAGTCTCAACACTAGTCTCATGAACAGATGGAAGAACACATAAGTTCAAGTGACCAAACTTCACCTCAAATACTACATGCTCTCTTGTAGAAAGAGAGGAAAACTCAGACAATGGAGATGGTGGACCAAAGTGTGTGAATGCATACAAATGGGAAGAACAATCAACTATCCCTATTGCAACAATGTTGCCAGTCTGAATGTCTCTGATGTGCACTGAATTAGATGTGAACTCAACTGTTTTCCCTATCCCACTGTGAGCAATCTGATAGATGGAGATAAGATTAGTGGAAAAAGATGGAACACATAGTACATCATTGAATGTACCATCATCAATGTCGATAGAACCTTTCCCACATACACTCATATAAGTGTTATTACCCATCAATATGTGTGGTGAGGATGTAGCCTCGAAAGATGAGAACATGTTCTGAGAAGATGCCATATGGTGTGAAGCACCTGAATCCAATAGCCATCTAGATGAATGTGAACTAGTGGTTGCACATAATGCATGACCCTTATGTGGGGCATGTTCATCTGTCTGGAATGAAGATGATGAAGAAGAAGAAGACCTGCCTGATGTAGATGAAGAAGAGTGATGAATATTGTTCGTCTCAAGAAGAGCATTCAAATCTGAAACCTGTTTTGCATATGCATCTATCTTCTTCTCATAACACTTGGACTCATCATGTCCTGGCTTAGTACAATAAGCACACTTAGGTCTATCTTTCTTCGATGATTCCCCCTTAGGAGAAGGTGAATCAGAGGTGTGTTGTGAACTGGAATCCATCCAATGCTTTGTGGTCTTTGGTTTCTGTTTATGCTTCTGCTTCCCCTGAGATGATTGTGCTACCAATGCTTGGTGTTGTGATCCTCTAAGAGCATCCAACTATGATATCTTGGCTTGCTCTCATGTCAACCGATCACAAAACACCTCAAATGTAGGCATGGTAAAGCAGTTTCCCAATGCATCCATGGTAGAGTGGAAGGTAGAGGAGAAAATCTAAAATTTTCCCCGAAGCTTTGACAGAATTAGGTAGATGCACTCTATGTCAGTCTTGGTCTTTCCACATCCCTGTAATAAAGACCTCTACTGCTTGAACTTCATCAAGAAGTCCTCAATAGATGGAAAATGATCTGGTACAAGAGAGGTAAGCTTTGCCTCAATCTAAAGTTCCCTGAACTCATTCACTGTACCAAACAAGTCATCAACATGGGTCCACATAGCTACAGGGGTATTGCACCCATCAAGATGAAACTATAGACTATCTGATACATGTAAAGCAATCAACCCCATTGCCTCATCCATCTTGTTCATGTGTTGCATGACCTCGAAAGGCCTCTGGAAAACTGGCTGCACTGCATCTAAACAAGACCACAACCCTTTTGACCAGAGAAGCTGTGTCATCAGGGGTTTCCATGTGTGATAATTATGAGGGGTCAGAAGTTCTAGACTAGAAGAGGTCTTGGCCATATTTTAGAAGGGGTTTCATTTTGATATAATTTCAAGTTTACTGAAGTAAATTACAGAAAACAAGAAATAAAACACCACCCCCATAATTCAATAAACCGAACCGTAGAAGCTAGAAAAGATTGCTTACAATGAGAGGGAAAGAAAAAATTCAAATGAGTATCATGTGTACCTTTTGATTTTTCTGATGAAAATAACCATAGATCTGAATAGCAATCACAGGTAAAAAAAACTTTCAAGTCAAAGTACGGTGCCCGCGGGGGTTTGAAGTTCTGCCTTTTTAGATCTGCCAACGCAAACATCGGCTCATGCACAATGTTCAGAGGAATAAGGTGCAAGTTTGGTAAATGATACCGGGAAGGAAACCACTGTGAATAGCACGGAGGACACCCAAAAAAAATGCCTTTTCACATGCATGCGCTTGTAAAAAATGCTAACTTTTTTTTTTGGGCAAGGAATACTAGATCTGAAAACTACAACTAGAACCTCTCAAATTAGCCAAAGAATCCCAAATTTCTGCTGTCAAACCCTTGCTCTTTTTTTTCTTCAAACATGAACAAGCTACAACAGATCTAGCTTTGATACCATGTAGGATTTGAGAAATACAAATCTATTAGTTGCTTCCAAGAAACCTCGTGAGATGCAAAACCCTCCTGCCACAAGGAAGAAATTTAGAGAAATAAATATGGCTTTTCTCCTACAAATGTGAAAGCTTCTATTATCGTAAAAATAATTAAGAGAGGTGAATACAAGAGATCAATCCTTATAAAAGGAGATCTAAACCTAACGGAAACCCTAACCCTAAAGGTGAGTGCATTTAATAATTAATATTAATTATTAAATGGCTAATATATGTGCATAAAGTGAATTCTTAAGAGGAGAGTAAAGTTAATTAATTACTTTACTCTAACAAAGTCTACCCAATACATGGGAGAGTAACATATCAATATACAAAGTATGACCGAAGTACAAGTATACATCTAGAAACATATAAACTCTGGATCAACCTATCTCTGCAAATCTTTGCACTGAAAAGTACAATTGCAAGATAGGGAACCCAATGAGGTGTGTAGCACGTTCCACCCGACCACCCCCATGCTAGGAGTAGATAAAAAAGGGTCCCCAACCAAGAACATCTAAAAAAATACACAAGACTAAACTCCAACCATGGAAAGCTAAAACACACATAAAGGGAAACACAACATCAAAAGACCACTTCTAGAAGTTAGCAACAAAAAAACTCAAGGGGAAGCTAGAGGAGAGTGTCATCACACAGTCCTACATGGGTTATCCTCACTGCCTATCTCTAGGTGTCGGCCCCCATCTATAGTTATCCTGATAGACTCTCTAGGCGCCGACCCCATAGGGTGACTCATGTGGAACTGTTAACCTCTTGTGGAGACAAGGCAACGATCTTTCCAACCATGGCCTTCTCGGCCCACCTTTATTCTACATAAGCACTAACAGGTGGTCGAGGCATCCACAATTATCTTGTTAATGTTTAACTACCCACCCCCTAATTAATTATTTAGATTATCTCTTATTACTCAAACTCTAACATGGGTTATCCTAACATCCCCTTTGTGCGTCGACACCCACTTAGAGCCACTCTCCCTAGAACCCAAAACATAACAACAAATTCCAAGGGATTGTACCAACAAGAACATTGAACCACAAAATAGAACAACTTCGGGGGAAAAACCATCTCGCTTAAGATCATGTAAATCAACTCCCATAATAACGATACATCCCAGATAAATAAACTCAAAATCACAACTAAAGTTAAAATAGAGACAAGTATCAAATTAAAGGTCACATAATAAACCACCATTTTCCCATTCCTCTGGAAGTTTTAAATGACAACATAAGCTTCTATAGAAGGATAAACTAATTTAAGGGTTTTTTTTTTCCCACATGACCATTTAAGTGACACCATGAAGAGTCTAAAGAAAAACCAAAGAATTAAACAACTATTCAACCAAAGAATTTAAAGAGCAAATTTCCCAATTTACTTAATTTTCCAATAAATCACTCAATTTAATTTATAAGTTATTCATTTAAAAATTTGTCTCATATAGCACGAAACCAAACATTGAAACTAACATTCAAAATATTTGTATATCTTTACAACCAGTACACACACACACACACACATATATATATTTATATATATTTAAATATAATAACCACTTGATTATATAACCCCCACAAATCACAACATATTATATATATACATACATACATATATACATATATATATACATATATATTATATATAAATATATATTAATATGAAGCAATTAATTAATAAATATTTTTTAAAAATGAATTAAATTTTATGTTTAATAAAAAAAAATTAAATTCTAAACAAATAAAAGTGCAACCTAGGAGACTACGAAACCTCCCCATAGGGGAGGCCGCGGCCCCCAAGGCTATGTACAGGACTGTTGCGCAGCAGTCCTTGGACTGTTGTGCACAGCTTTAAAGGCTGCACATGGGGGTACGGCAGTGGCCGACCCCCTTCCCAATCACTTTATTTTTTATTTTTTTTTACATATATTTTTATAAAATAAATTCATACGGAAACAAAATTACAGGGTTATTTTCAATAACATATTTTTACAGAAAATTTCTCAAACATATACTTATTATATATATTTTTTTTATTTTGTTTTTAATTTAATTTGTATGATATATATATATATAAATATATATATATAAATTATTTCCATTACTTCATTTGGGCAAATAAGCAAGATTTTCCAGTAAAAAAAAATATATTGTTTACAGAGAAGTTTTTCTACAAAAATTGCAAAGAAATTTTCAAAAGGGGTTTTCAATTTCATAATTTTGATAGAGGATTCCATTGCAACCTACAAAGGTTTTCTACTATTTTCCTTTTGTAGTTTTCCTATTGTTTAACAATGATTTTATTTCATGAGGCTATCTAATTTTACTGTAAAAATTTCTACAGAGGCAACAAAATAATCATGGCAAAACTTCAACAGCTGAGAACAAATATTTTTCTACAGAGGAACTTTTAACAAAATTTTCAACTCATAAGCTATCAACAAACATTTCTACTGAGGCTTATAACTAATTCACAGCAATTTCCTCTTACATAGACAATTTCAGGCAATCTTTTCAAAACAAGAAAACAATTAAATAAATAGTTAAGGAACCTATTTTCCTGAAGCTTGAAGGAATGAGGGTTGGAGCAAAGCTTCGCCTTCAGAATTCAACTTCTAAATCCTTTCTAGAAACTTCACCTCTAGCCAGAAGCAAAATATGAGCCCAAAATATATATGCTGAAAACCTCCTCAAATTTTTTTAACTAGAAAACCCCCAAATCCCAAAAAACATTCTATAGCCAATTTCTTTCTGTGAAGAAGCTTCCTGTCATTCACAGCTTGCCAATATTCTCTCCAAGAATATTTTTATACAAGAATTTTTATTAAATTCCCCACTCACTCCCGTAAATCCTCTAATATAAATTAACTATTTTTTAATTATTTTTCTTTTAATAATAATAAAGCATTATAAGTTATATAATTAATTTAAAAATTCAAAAATCAATACCACTACCTTAAGCAAATTTAAAATTCTAATTCACATTATAACATCTATTATTTTTATTTAAACTATCCACTCAATCAAGAAAAAATTAATTAATTAACTTAACTATAATTCTCTACAAATAATCATATCAACTAAATAACATTAATTAATCACACATAAATAAAGATTAATTAGATAACAACTATTCACAAATAAGTAAATAATCAATAACAATCAATACAGAAATAAAGACAAGGTCAAGACCATGACACCGTAAGACTCACAACAAGGTGATGAACTAGGGACGGGAACACTTCCTTAACAACTCCCTTTTCAACATCATACCTGTTGGGTTTATGGGGCACGCTCAAACCTGTCAAGCAGGTGGAGTCGGTGTCCAGTATATGCATCTTGCATAGAAACAAATGTCAAGTAGCATGTAAATATCCATTGTAGACACACTGTGAAAGGTAATCATGGGGCAGCAAGGCACTTGCAAGAAAGTGATGCCACTTCGTCCTTTCACCAAGACTCACTAGAAATCACATTAGAAACCATAACAGTATAGAATCACAGCATCACCACATAAATTATTAAGGAAAACCATAACATAACCATACAACATAATCACCATGTCAAGCATCATAAGTAATGTCAAGTGCAACAAACCAACCAAACTATGAATCCACACACAACCAAAACGGTGAACTGATCACCCACACAAACCAAGTACAAAATCCACACAAAAGAGTATCAACGACATGAGGGGTATTACATCCCCCCTAGAACATGGCTTACTCCTAGAAACCACTAAATAAATATGGGTAAGCCTCTCCAATACGGGATGCATCCTCCCATGTCGTTGAAGTCTCATCATTCAGGTCCCACTAAACCCATACCTGTTCAATACCTCTGCCCCTGAGGGTGTCTCTGATGTTGTAACATGGCCATGGGCTCGAGTGCTAGCTGTCCATCCTCAACCTGAAGAGCATTCCAATCAAGTACATGAGTAACATCTAGATAATATGGCCTAAGTACTAAAACATGAAAAACATTGTGAATCTACGATAGACTATGCGAAAATTCCAGGCGATAAGCAATGGGGCCAATCCTCTCCAAAACTTTAAATGGTCCTAAAAATTGAGGCGCGAGCTTGGAACCCTTTCCATAATGGATTGGGCTCTTTCGCGGTTGCACTCTCAGAAAGACTCGATCACCAACAAAGAACTGACGGTCAAATCTATGTGCATCAGTTTATTTCTTCTATCTATCTTGAGCTGCCATAAGATGCTGTCTGATGCGAGCTACCTGTTGTTCCATGTCCAGAAGCATTTTGGGACCAAGGAGAACTCTATCCTCAAGATGGTCCCAACTTAATGGGGTCCTTCAGGGATGACCATATTGCGCCTAAAAGGGAGCCATACCAATCAAGCTATGATATCCATTGTTGTAGGAAAACTCCACCAGATGCAAATAATCCTCCCAACGTGACTATTGATCCATCACATACATACAAAACATGTCCTCAAGAACCTGATTAACTCTTTTTGTCTGACCATCTGTTTCAGGATAGTAGGCAAAACTAAAGTTTAGCTGAGTTCCTAAGGCACACTAAAATGATGTCCATAATGCAGATGTGAACACTGGATCTCTATCGGAAATGACTCTCCGTAGAATACCATGCAAATGAACAATATCTTCCATGAAGATTCTAGCAACCGAAGAAGCAATGTAAGATGATCGGACGGGGGAAAAGTGTGCCACCTTGGTCAATCTGTCAACTGTGACAATGATAGCATCATGACATCAAGAAGTCATAGGCAATCCCACAATAAAGTCTACAAAAATTATGTCCCACTTCCATTCTAGAATGAGATGAGGTTGTAAAAGACCTGCGTGATGTTGGTGTTCTACCTTAACCCTTTGACATTCCAAACATCTAGCCACCAAATCTGCAATATCCCTCTTCATGCCAGCCCAAAAGTACAGTGCACAAAGATCTGCATACATTTTCTTAACTGTCGGGTGAGCTGAGTAGGGAGCTTGATGTGCCTCAATCATAATTAGAGTCTGAAGACCCTCAGCAGAAGGCACATACATGTGACCCAGATACCTAAAAAGACCATCTGACTCCAATGAGTACCTTGTAAACTTTCCTTCTAAAGCTCTACCTGATTCAATTTCTAACTTCACTTCCCGATACCAGCTATCTGTAGGAAGCACTACGAGGACTTGACTCCTCAAACCCACCTCAAGAGCTACTACAGAAATCTCATGTCTCCGCTGACTCAGAGCATCTGCCACTACATTTTCCTTTCCCTGAACATACTTGACCTCAAAGTCATATTTGCAGAGGAATTCCATCCATCTCCTCTGCTTGGCATTTAGGATTGGCTGAGTAAAAATGTATTGCAAATTACGATGATCGTTGTGAAGCTCAAACCTATGACCCAATAAGAAGTGTCTCCATCTCACAAGGGCATGAATAGTGTGGATAACTCCAAGTCATGCGTGGGGTAATTTATCTCATGATCCTTAAGCTTGCAGGATTCATAAGCAATTACATGGCCTTCTTGCATCAAGACGGCTCCTAAGCCTTCCAAGGAAGCATCTATGCATACCACAAAATCCCTAGTAGGATCAGGAACCACCAATATTGGTGCACTAGTCAACCTGTCCTTAAGGGTCTCAAATTTTTTCTAGCACTGATCAGACCAAATGAACTTCTTCCCTTTCCTCTAAAGGGAAGTAATGGGATATGCGATCCTAGAAAAACCCTGTACAAACCACCGATAATAGCCCACTAACCCCATAAAACTGCGAATCTCTAGAACATTCTTGGGTGCTGGCCAATCAACAATAGCCTTGATCTTTGATGGATCCACTGCGATACATGCACCTGAGATGACATGCCCCAAGTATTTCACTTTTTTTTGTAGAACTCACACTTAGCCAAATTAGCAAACAACTGATTGTCCCTCAAATATTGTAATACCTACCTCAAATGTTCCTTGTGCTCCTCCATTGATTTAGAGTACACCAAGATGTCATCGAGAAACACAAGTACAAACCTATCCAAATAGGTTTGGAACACTCCATTCATTAGGCTCATAAAAATTGATGGTGCATTTGTTAACCTAAACAACATAACAGTGAATTCAAAATGCCCGTAATGAGTGCAGAATGCAATTTTATGAATATTAGCTTCGGCTATTCGCAACTGATGATAGCTAGACTTAATATCAATCTTAGTGAAAACCTAAGCTCCTTTTATCTGATCGAATAAGTCATGAATTCTCAACAAAGGATATCGATTCTTGATCGTCACTTTGTTGAGCTGCCTGTAATTAATACATAATCAGAGTGAACCATCCTTTTTCACAAATATAACCGGTGCTCCCCAAGGGGAAACACTAGGATGGATGAATCCTTTCTCTAAAAGCTCCTCCAGCTGCAAACAAAGCTCCTGCAATTCTTGTGTTGTCATACAGTATGGAGCCCTAGATATAGGCTCAGCTCCAGGAACAAGATCGATTTTGAAATCGATGTCACGCTTTGGTGGCATCCCAAGAATTTCACTTGGAAAAACATCAAAATATTCCTTAAGAAGGGGCTAGTCATCTAATGAGATCCCTTGACTCTCTTATGAGTCCAAATTAGTAACAAACACTGCAAATAGTTGACACCCCTGTCTGAAGCACCTTTTTAATTGCATAGCTGAGATCAAACATAGTGAGATAGGTCTTTGAATGCCAATGATCTCAACCTCATTACTCACATCATCAACACAATGCACAACCTTACGCTGACAATTAATTATGGAATGGTGGGCACTCAACCAATCCATAC
>VDFB02035694.1:0-17514 GCA_007258455.2 Sequoia sempervirens | reverse complement strand
GGTTCTATTTTGAAACTCCCAAGATCAACATCACAAAAGCAATTGATTTGGTCTTGTGGCACAAAATCAATGAGCTGATTCATCCTCGGCTCCCTGTACAATTTCACTTCTTGGCCATTTACAGGAATGGTTGCATAAGATAGATTGAACTGGACATTTCCACCAATAGCCGCCGTCCATTGCCTTGATAAAAGCATACCGAACTGAGGAGGGGTGTCTATAACTATTATATCAATATTGTAAGCTACTTGAGGGTAGGCAGCTAACTTGACTTCTACATCTTTCATTATACCAACCACAGGAATAGGTCGGTTATCCATTGCGTAACACTTTCCTTCATGTGTATCCACCCACATACCTAGTTGTTTCATCACTCCTACTGGCATAATATTCATGGCAGCACCAGAATCTATCATACAATTCCTCAATAATTTATTATTTATGAGTAATGTGATAAATAAAGGATCAACCTGTGGCGGACTTGTCAATACATTACTCAAGCAGATTTCTGGGACGTTTACTTTATCTTGCTTATTTTTTGCAACCATTTTATTTTCGGTACTTACATGTTTTTCACTCTCATTTGTTATCAATTGCATTGCGCTATCCCTGTACTCCTTAATTTTCATCATTTCTAGAAGTGGGACAGACATCTTTACCTGAGACAAGGCTTGAGTAAAATCAAAAGAAGAGCCTTCTGCCTTAATTACTTTCTTTTGTTCTATTGTTTCTCCTTTGTTTACTCCTTTTTCTCCTCTACCTGACTGATCATTTTTTTGAATTTCTTTATGTAACTCTTTTACTGCATTCTTTTGGACAGGATTCTGTTTATTTTCTTCACGTTGTTTGTTTTCATTTTTCTTTGAAACTCCTTGCACAACTTTCTGATCTTTCATAAAGATACCCCTAGGGACACCTTCCTTTTCATTTACTGTCCTGTTCCTCAACCAATATTTATTCTTGGCTTCTTCTACTGCAGCAACAGTCAATTTTTCTATCTCTTCTTCAGTAAGTCTCTTCACATTATTGTGAGCAGGCACCTCTACAAATTGTGGTTCTACATAATCATCCTCAGAGTCAGAAAAAACATGCTGCTCAGCCATATGTTCTTTATACCTTCGTTCTGCAACGTCATACTCATAACCTCCCTCCTCCGAAGATGAGTACCTCTCCTCAACATGATGAGAAGCATTTGAAGTCAAGTAGATCATATGATCCTCCCCATCATCTCCAATTAGCAATCCTTCTTCTTGCATTCTCTGGGCTACAACACAATATTTAGGGGAATGTGGGTTATTACAAGCCTCACAAAAATAATTGCTATTCACCACATATGTTCCCTTCTTCTTCAATGGATCAGGAGTTTCTTTGCTTCCAGGCCTATCTATTATGGGTTTCCCATCCTTCCAGTTTGTGTTATAGGGCATGTCATGTAACCTCGGCCTTGGTCTTTCATTTCTATATGTGTTCTCTTGCTTATATTGATAATTATTATTTTGTTGAGGAACTCGAGGGTTGTCTCTCTTATCCATTATCCCAGCAGCTTTTCTGTTATTCTCTATTGTTAATGCTATCTTTTGTGCTTCAGTTAAGTCCCTTGGGAACTTGTTTCTCAACTCATACCCTGTTTTAGGGTCAAATGCATTCAGGTAAACACTTAATGCTACAGAATCAGGTAACTTTGATCCTGGAGGTATTCTATTCTGCAGTTAATTGAATCTTCTGTTAAAATCAAAGATTGAATAATTCTGACCTTTCTGAATTTGCATTAGTTCATGGAGAGCAGCGTCTGGTGCACTCAAATTCCCAAATTGTTCAAGGAATTGGTCTTGAAATATCTGGAGAGAATAAATAGAAGCTGTTGCCAGGCTATTGAACCAGTCCCTAGCTTCTTCAACAAGAGACATCATGAATAATCTCATATGCAAATCTTCATAAGGTACATCCAAATCCTGAATAAAAGCATTGAAACTTCTTAAATGATCCTCAGCAGTGATTGCATTACTGCCTGTAAACTTGGGTACTAAACCTCTCCAACTGCTGTCCATGGGATATGGGTATAATTGAAACCCTGCTAGATCAAATTGTCTGATCATGGTTGTATATTGATAAGGAGGAGGATTAGGTGGGTGCTGATATTGGTACATAGGATTATTGTACTGCATATTTTGCTGTGGCACATGACGCTGACCAGGAGGTGGATAATTATTTGGATGTTGTGTGGGAACATAAGGTGGACGATTTGGTTGTCTATATTGATTCTCAATTTGATGGTGAGGAATCCTTGATGGTTCAGAATACCCCGCACCATGATTGCCCTGTTTATGGGGTGGTACATATTTTGGAGGAAAAGCAGATGTGTGTGGAATGTTCTGAGCTTTCTGCAGTTTGAATTCCCTCATTGCTTGAATCATTTGGGCCTTTTCTTGCTCTTCCCTTTCTTTTCTCTGAGATTCATACCGCGCCCTAATTTCCTCATAACTTAAAGATTCATAATCTTCTTGTTGAATTTCCTGATTAGCAGGTCCACTCTGATTACCTTCCATCTTTTGGTCATATTCATATTGAACTCTGAGTTGTTCGGCTTCAAATCCAGCTTCAAATTCAGCCTGTTTTCTAGCTTCAAATTCAGCCTGTTTCTAAGGATTGTAAAACGGATTTCTCTGATCTTCCGGGGTACAGGGCTCTTCAGATGAATTATCTTTCCATGTGTCAAAGCAATTCTCACCAAAAGGTATTGATGATTTATCTTTCTTTGTTAAGCACATGTCCTCACTCTTCCCTTTACCCTTGTCAGCCTTATCATTTTTATGCGTCCACTTACTATTACCAAGAGGAGCTCCAGAATGACCTCCCCTAAATTGAGATCTTCCATTCATATGCTTAATTAGAGTCGCCACTCACTTTTTTGAAAGTGAGAAAAAAGATTGTTACTTGGTATTCCCAGCGGAGTCTGTATATAGGAATTTTGACTCTATGATTAAGGCGCAGATTCTTTGTTATCCCCAGTAGAGTTGCCAATTTGTTATCTCTCAAAAACGTTGGTTTGAACCACAAAAGGTTGCCAAGCTTTCACAACGTTTTAGGGTAACAGAACAAGGTTTGACAGAATTAAACCTTCTACTCTCCAGGCACTGCTAGACCTAGGCGGGTGTACCTATAATAAATGAAGTAGACTTGACTATTGATCTTATCTTCATGCCATGATTTGTCCAAGATGGCAAATTGAAATGGACAAAATAAAACAAATTTGGTATATATTATATACCAGCATTCAAAACTAAACCCTAATATGCTCAGTTAACAGATGTAAAATAAGTATGAATAAAACTAAATGATTGAAAATGGTGAGACCAGTGCCTTATATAATATGCGGAGTCAAATGAAATCATAGACAACTGACTTCTTTCTCGATTCATTCAAATTGTTTGGCATATTTATTTATAACCAGTATAAAAATGCAAGATTGTGATTATTGAGTTCTTACTGATCTAAATGAAATTCCTTGATTACTGTGATTAATCAAAAGGATTTAATCCTTCCTTGAAATAACCTATCAACCAATCACACAGATACGGCAAATACGTACTGATAAACCAGACATAAACTTGTTATGTTGATCTAAATAACCAAGAAACATCAATTTTAGAGACAACTCAAATAATTCTTTCAATAGGCACAACACAACAATTGACACCAGAATTCGCAAGCAAATCAGATGATTTTCATTGATATTTCCATGGCTTCAAAACATACAGCATAGTCTCAACCCCGTGAAACATGGTGTTCCACCGTATTCTCTATTCTCTATCCTATTCTACCTATCTCCACATATTGTTTTCAAAATGAATATTTATACATTGAGAATGTGAAAGGACGCATCCTTTCGGAAATAGAAAATACAAATTATAAAACATAAGACACAGAATAATTAGGCTCTATTTAGCCACAAGTGAGTCTTGTTGAGGTGGTCCAAATAATCCTGGCACTCATAATGGTCCGATCTCCAACAAAGATTCCGACCTATTGATGTGTGTTTGACACACCAAACATCTATCAAAATGCCCCAAAGACAGCTTTTATCCTCTCTTGAAAAATTACCTCTTATGCTAAGATTGCTAGAAAGGTCATACGGTAATTCCAATGTTTCTTAATTTGAGTGATGGACAAGCTCAATGGATGATGTGATATGCTGGTTTCACAAAGGGACCTTAGATAGTAGATTATTCGAAGTAGGAATTAGAATTGATTTGACGTTGAATGCTCTTATGTTTTTGGGATTTTCGGTTTGGAATAAAATAAAAGGAAAAGGGATGAGGGTTAAGAAACTAGATTTATGCAAAATTACTCCTACGAACTTAAGAGACAAATGCTGGATAGTGAAATTTAAACCAATCTTTGCTTTGCCAAGCACAGTACTACAACTAGACAAAGACGGTGCAATCTTCAATGGGTTTACGAAAGATGTCCTATTACACAATACCACCATCAATTCGATCAATGCATATAGGTAATAGAATTCAAGTCAAGCAGTTTCAATGTTCAGACTAACCTTACACATCAAATTGAAAATCATTCAATTGAAAAAGGTATGAACTAGTTTCACTATCTCCAACACTATCAACCTTTCATTCATCTAAAAAATGCTGAAAACCAATTTACTCTATTGAAGAAATCATGAAACCATGCGAGCTCATAAAAATAACAAATGCTCAACTCTGAATCCACTTATTATTTGAATAGCAATAGTAGCAACAAATTCATAAGTCTCTCCTTGAATAAATGAAATGCGTGGGGTTTATATAGGCACCCCAATTACAAAGCAGTGGCCCAGATTGATTTAAGATCAATGGCCAAGATTATTTCAATAAACCCTAACCCTAAAAGCATAACCAACTCAAAGGACACATGGCACAAGCAGAACAAGCCACTTGGAGTATGGAAAATGATGACACCTTGCGAATCATTCGAGCAAGTGGGAATCCAGAATGCAATTCCCTTTGGACTGCTCCTTAGCCGCAAATGCAAGAAATTTAGCTAACACAGAATCGAGTTCCTTCATTGAGATGCTTGGCACAGAATCCAGTTGCACTCCTATCACGTCCAAGGTTTCAAGGCATTGAGTGAAAGTGCTTTCCCATCTATCTTCCTGTTTCTGAAAGTTATCCATAAAGGTCAAAAGGGAAGACATATCATCAAGCTGGTTCTCTGTAATAATCTGCACTTCCTTGAAGTAAATGTTCATCACATTTTTCTTCAGTCCTTCTAAATCTAAGCCATTTGCATCGTGATGCTCCTGCCTTGTTAATCCTTCAAGAGAAGTGAGGATTTTGAACTGAATTTTCTCAATTGCACTCCGTATAACAGCACATTCTTCCTTCATTCCATCATATGTCTTCCTTTTAGCCAATAAGGAATGATACCACCTGCTGAAATCATACGAGGCTCCTTCCTCAATAACACCTTCCTGAATTAATATTTGCAGGGAAACTTCCTTTAAAACCTTCAAACGAGGTATTACTTTGTCCTGTACGTACTGGAAATCTTCCCAATTGTCTTCAACTTGACTAACTTCAGTTATAAGCAAGGCAGATCTGTCATAAGTCTGAGCGCACTTCTCTAAGAATTGCTCCATCTGTTTTGAAATATTGATAACCCAACTCTTGGTTGCTTGACTCGTGATCCTCATAGCCTCAAGAACATCAACGGATTCCGGAGTAAGAGATGATGGTGGAATAAAAGCTTCACTTTCTTGGCGCAAAGGAGTTGTTAGCTGCTGAATGAACTCTATTAGCCTTAGATTTTCTAACTCTAGCCTTTCTTTCTTCTCCTCTGTTTTGTCGAACTTCTCCTTGATGGCTTTGGAAGTGTCTGCCAACTCATGGAAATCCTGATCTATCGTGGTTGGCCCAATGTCCAACGTTGTAACATCATAATCCATAGGAGTAATCTGATCTCTTGGCTTATCAATTTTCGGGACTGCCACCTGTAAGATCCTGGATCCTGCATCATTCCTGGTAATCTGAGAATACTTCTTAGGCTTCCTTGGCGTTTTAGCTTTGCCAATCCTCTCTAGGAAGTCTTGCATGCTTTCAACTGGTTGAGCTTCATCCAGTGGTCTGGACTTCTTCATCAAACTTTCGGTCAACCAAGCTGGGATAGTGGATAATTCCATCCCATCTTCTAATTGAACATCATCATTAATTCCTTTTAGAGCAGAAATTACCTCATCTCCTAGCTCTTCATTGTTCTCAAGGATCTCAGTATCTCCTGCGCCTTCAATCATCAACGTATCATCTCCTTCCAAACACTCAGTGAGGGTTTGTTCTTGGAGAGAATCCAATCGTTCTAACTCTTGGAACTCGACTTCTTGCTCATGACTTGGTTCGGTCTCAGCAATGGACACCTTTTCTATTACTCCAACAGATAGAGTACTTGAGGATGATGGAATTTCACTCACTTTTTGCTTCTTATTCTCCAATTCTCTGCCAGCTGATTCTTTTTCCTTTGTGTGAAGATCTTTACTCACTACCTTTCGCTTGCTAGGACATGAAAATTCATCAAGACTTTCGCCAATTGCTTCCTCCTGGGTTTCCTTGTTGCTCAATGTGGCATAGGTAAGAGAAATTCCTTCTTTTCTCAATCTGCTGATCTGATTATCCACCCATTCCCTTGAGTATGCTAAAATATCCTTCATCAATATGTCCAAATCGGTCAACTCAGGTTGTGTCCAGTTAGGCAACAAGATAGGCTTATCTTTTTCCCGTTCAAATTGAGGATGTATGTAGTCCCCGTTGTCTTTTACTTGGTCAGGTATAGGGAATAGATCACACCTTTTTACAAGTTCAATTGGAATTCTGGACCAAGTCTTCTTCCTGACTCCATACTTGTCCACCAAGTTAGACCAATAGTCTTCAATCTGCATAACATGAAGGGATTTCTTCCCGTGAACTCTCAGGTATGGATCATAATCGGACCTTGGATTATAAGTGCTGAACTTATAAAATTGCAATTCTACCCTTGCTGCCTTGGCTGATTGTAACGAGGGGCAGACTTCTAGCATTTTTCCAATTGCAACAGGAAAATCCACTCCTTGTTTGTTCTTTTTCGCCTGAATAGAGTCTACACATGCCAGTTGCCTTGCAACTTCAAGCATAACAATCTTGTCTGTTGGATACCGAGGGAGTCTATGCGGAGCATCCGAGAATCCATGAACTCTTATATATGTGAAGGTCGGAAACTGGATAAACCAAGATCCGAACTTGTCAAGCATCACCATAGCTTCTTTAGATAGCCTCCTTTGAACTGTTCCTTGAAGCACTCGCGTGATATACATAAGGAAGGCGTCATTGGTTATCTTAAAATTGTCCCTGTAATGTACTGGAGCTGCGGGTAACAATCATATGCTTTGAGTTGATCTTTCCGAAGTCCAACTTCCCCTTTGCAAATCAGTCCTCTATACTTGGTGAACCGTGCCAAGATATAAACCACGTAGGAACTCATGTAGAAGGTTTTGGTCTTCTCTAGGTTTCTCAACTGGAAATCGATATTATCACTTATTAACTTTGCCCAATTTATTGCTTCCATTCCCAATACGATCTCCTCCACGTATGAAAACATCCATACTTCGAAGAAAGCTCCTTGAGAAGTTCCCATAATCCTGTTCAGCATATGAATCATATCACTGTATTCTGTTTTAAAATCCGTGCAAATTAATCTCTTTGGCAACTTGGAGCGGTGTCTTTTGGGTTCCTTGATCCAGTTAGAATTGACTATGTCCATACAGGATTCTTTGGCTTGATCGAACATGGCCTGTGATTCCTTTTGAGTCCTGTTCAACATTTTTCGACGATGGGGAATACCAAATACTTCTCTGACTGAATCCTCCGTGAAGTATGCCAAGGTTATCCCATTAGGTGTTTTGATGGATCTAGTCTGTGAATTATACCTTCTGGCACACTCGACCATTAGCTCACTGCACTGAACTGCAGGTGGAAATCCTGCTGCTTGATGAAGTCCGGACTTAACAATGTTAGTGGCAATAGGCGTGGGCATTTCCTTCTGAGTGCCAAACATTCTTCTTTTGTGCTGGATCGCATTGAACTGCTCAAAGTTGGTATCTGCTACCTTCTTCCACTTCGAGGATAACTGGGATTCTGGATAAAATCCTTTGAGGACTTCCTTTACTTGAGCTTTTCTGACTCCACCTCCCACGTTCTTTGGAGAAGACATTGTGCCTGTACGAAGCTCGAAGTTAGAATATTTCAACAAATTTGTAAAAAAAAAGGCGATTTCTTGGCTGGAGAAATTTTTAAAATTAATTTAAAAATCCAAAACTTGATTAAAAGGCTGCGTAAAGAATAAATTCTTGATGAAATTTGATCCGCCTTTATTGTTTTTAAAGAGCATTCATGGAATTTTAAATAATCTTGTGGATTTTTAAAGACTTATACTGAAGTTTTCTCAAATCCACAATGAAAAAATCCTTCTCCCTTCTTTAAAATCGCCAATAATAACCTTGCAGTTGTTTGAGAAATCTGGAAATGAAAGAGGAAAATCCAACTCTATGTTCTGGAATTAAAAAATCTCCTTGCAGCTGAAGAAGAAAGACGCCTTTGGCTTGAGAGGGGTTTGCCTGTGAGAAAATTCGACTTTGCAAATAATGAAAATAAGCTCACAAGATCATCTTTTATAATAAAACCTTTCCAAATTGGTTTAGGTCGACTTCTTCTTTCCATTGGGTGTCTTTGCTTTAAAACAAAAAAGCAATCTTATCTTGATCTTTTGACTTTTCAAACAAGGCGTCCCTTTTGGCTTGACAACTAAGTTTCATTTTAAAAATAAAACTTGAGTTTTTATTCTATTTTTGCCCTTTAGTAAAATTCGACCCTCAAGTGGACTTTTCTACTTTTCAACTGGATTTCTCTTGCCAAAGCGATTTTGCCTTAGAAAATTTTCGATTCTTTCCTTGAAAAACTCGACTCTCAACTGGAATTTTCTACTTCCCAACTGGGATTTCACTTCAACTTGAAGTTCCTGAAGTCCAGTTCAAAATTTCACTTGCCTTAGTCGATTTTCATCTTTGTCCAACTGGAATTTCAAACTTTCCAACTGGAATTCCTTGTAAAAGGCGGATTTTGTCTTAATCTTTCAAATAGACGAATTTTAATTGGATTTCTTTTCAAGATTTCGGATTTCTCAACTGGACTTTTCGAAGATTCAACTGGATTTCCCTTAATGGCACACCTCTCCAGACTTAGGCGAATTTTAATCATGATTTACTTGCTTTTTCTACTTGATTTTTTGAGTGATTTTCTCATGAAGGCGCGGTTTTTCCAGTTGATTTTTTAACCTTTGCATGCGCCTTTTCCAGCTTTTTCTCATCTTTGCATGCGCTTTTCTCTTGATTTTCTCTTGATTTTTCAAGATCTCTACTTGATTTTTGCTTGCTTTTTAGTTCCAAAAGTGGAAACTTTCGACTCCACTACCAGTGACACCTAGCACTTTCTAAAAATAGAAACTTACTAAAAATAGAAAAAAGCAAAAAGCAACTTTCTAAAAATAGTAAATTCCAGATTGGTCCAGAAATGCCAAAAACGAAAAAAGCAAAAAAGCAAAAAAGCAGAATCCCTAAAAAATAGGAAGTGTCAGAATTGAGCGAAAGCACAGGCGATCCTCGTCTGCAGGGTCTTCTAAGCACTTCTATGACGTTTACGTTCAGTTTCAGGCTCAAACTCCAAACTTGGCTCGGATGATGACTCCAGACTTTGACATAAAATTCCCAGAGCAATCAGAGATTATGAAATTGCTACTCAAAGCTAAACCCTAAGAGCAAACCAGTGAGGGTCCCCATTTGCAATGGGGCGATGTGTGAAAAGGTCACAACAGACCGTAACTTCCATTTTGACCATTTCCTCATTTTGCTTACTCACTTCTTCCAATGCTGTATCATCTGCAGAAGCTACCTTCATGATTTCATTCAGCATTGACAAATACATTAGGGCACACCAATTTCCCTATGAACTTGCATTTGTCATCCAGCTTGTCTACTTCTGCCCTAAGCTGTGCGGACCTTCTAGCTTTAGGCCCCGAACCAGGTAGTTGATCAATAAGGTCTTGGTTTAGCTTCCTTTCAGTGCCTTCATGCTCTGTATCAGTCTTTTGTTTCTTTCCTTTCGACTGACTACTCTCACCCAGTTTTCTACCCTTACCCTTTCCAGAACCAAAAGACTCCATTTTTCAAGCTTACAGAATCAAAATATGAAAAATAGAGAAGCAACTACTTACAGTATTCTACTTGAGCTCCTCAGACTGAAAAATCGTCTTGGTTCTCTTGTTCAGCTCGCCAATTCACCAGCAATCAATTCGGAAATGAGGAAATGATTAAAACACTACTGTCATTACTGTTTTATCCCATCGTGCCATTAATGAAGCACGAATGAAGCCTCCTTTGAAACTGGCACTGTCGCATCAAATGTCCTTTCTATGAGAAAAATTCAAATTTGGGGCGAAATCCCTTTTCAACGTTTATTTCATCATTCGCCAAGACACTCTGCGGTCTTACCGACACCTGGAATCAACTTGATGACAAATGCTTCTGCCTTTCATGTCGCTGTGACAATTCAAAGTCGGGGAAGCGTCTCATAGATATCATGGAACAATACCAATATGTTTTCTTCAAAGCATTTTCCAATCGCTGAGACATTAATGTTATTCACACCGACTAAAATCCTCTATCTTTATGTTCTTCGCTATAACCCGCAGATGTCGGGGAAACCTCTCGCAGACTTCATCCTGTTTCACCGAAAGTCTTTATCTACATTGGGTCGCCAAGACAAATTTGTATTCTTGCCGATACAATCTTCATTTCACCCGCTTCGCTGTGACTTTCAAAGTTGGGGAGATGTTATGCAGATATCTTTGCATCTTACCGATATGTACTTTTCAATGTATTTTCATTCGCTAAAACAAAATCACCCTTTCACTGATGAATTCTCATTTCGGCATGTCCACCAAGTTTTCTCACCGAAGAAATAAACCCAACCATTGAAACAATACTTTCGGCAAAACAATGAACCTTCGGGAAAACTTACACCGACACCAAATGTCCTACCGAAATCACTCCTCCAGATTGCACCTATTCGGCAAAACTCACCCCGAACCATCTATCAGTATAATATTCATACTTCAGTGAAACTTATGCCAATAAGTTCTCCTCCCGGCAATGCATATCTCCATCAGCATAAGATTTGAATCGGCAAGACTCCATAGCTTCTCACCGATAAGTTTGAAATACCTTTGAACTTAGTTCGGCCAAACAATGGCCCCTTCGCCTAGACCCTCCCCGATGCACATAAGTCTTACCGAGACATCTGTTTGCAAGTCAATCGGTAAAACAAAATAATTTCGTTATGAGTTCATACTGATACCAATCAGTCTAGCCGAAACAACCCCTTTATGCATTAATCGGTATGACATATTGTCTTCGCCCTGACATTAGACCGATGCCCCAACATATGCCGATATACTTTTTTCAGGATGCCTGTCGGCAAGAAAAAATTAGTTCGCCGAAACATTTTCCCGAACACCTTTATCTTGAGCGATAAACTTTCACATGCACTGATCGGTGAAACACACTGTATTCGCCATGACTTCACTCCGACAATGACTCCCCTTTGCCGAAATGATTCCTTTTGTCGCCGAAACAAGCAAATTGTCCTACCGATAGTCTGCAACAAACATATATTAGTGAAAAATCAGGTCGGGGAGACTTTTACAATGTCTTGCCGATTCGGGTCTTTTAATGAAAAATGAAAGACTTAATGGATTCAATGGCTTTTATGACAGAAAACAAGCAAGACAATACAAAGAGGGACCCTGATGCTTATGATGAGGACTCAATACTAGAACTTTTGGATGCAATAGAATGTAAAAAATTCAAAATTTTACAGTTCTAACAAGGGGAATGGACTAGCAGAGTCCACAAATAAGAATTTATTGAATGCCATTAAGAAGTTGTTGGATAAGAATCCTAAAGATTGGCACACACAGCTGAGGTTTGCTCTATGGGCAGACAGGATAAGGACAAAGAGCTCGTTGGGGACGTCTCCCTATCACTTGGTCTACGGATAGAATCCAGTCTTTCCAGTACAGCTGAGGATACCAACTCTCCAGTTCATTCAAGAATACCTCGAAGGAGAAGATCAAGTTCAAACAAGGTTGTCTCAGTTGATGCACTTGAAGAGAAAAGAGATGAGGCACTTGAGAATCTGGCAAAACACCAAGCAGTGGTGAAAAGATGGTTTGATAAACAAGCTAAGATCAAGTCTTTCCGGATTTCTGACTTGGTCTTATACTGGGACAAGGCCCACGAGAAGAAAGGAGATCACGACAAGTTCGATAAATTGTGGTTGGGCCCATATCAGATTGCTGAAATCCTTGGAGATAATGCATTTAGATTGCGTACACTGACAAAAGAGGATATCCTGTTGCCCGTCAATGGACAGTTCCTCAAGCATTATTTCCAGTCCTAGGTTCTCTCCGAGAGCCTGCTTTGTAACATAATTAGATTAGGTTTGCTTTCCTGCTTTCCTCGCTTTCTGCTGCCTTTGGTTTGTTGTTCCTTTGCTCTTTGGTTTGTTTTTGTCCCTTGAGTTGTCCGCTCAAGTGGTTTTGGTTTGGAATGGGCAAGGATTTAGGGTTTCCCCGTTGCGAAGGAGGTGATGATGGTTTTAACTTTCACAACGTGGTTCCTTTCCACTGGACTTTGTGCAAATTTTTGAATAGACTAAGGTTGTTTTCCTCTTGTCATCATTCAGTTTGGAATAAGCTCGTCTCGGGAGGTTAACCCGTTATTGTGTCTTAACACGAGTCTAAAAGACCTAAAAAAAACTTACCTATCTCCATTCTGGGTCATTTTGGTTTCTTGGGAAAGGTTTTGGTAGGTGAAAAATTTACATCTTGCTTCAGCGCCACTACAATTCTCAAACCCATTGGAGGCTTCAATGCCTGTCAGCCAATTGAGGAATTGACGGAGAAATCAAATGAAGAAAAGAAAATGTGCTTAAAAGAAATATCTGAAATATCAAGAAAAGGAGAAATGAACAGAAAAATATTATGAAATATTGGTTTTTGGGAACATACGAGTAACTCCACCGAGGCTATGGACGCCTGGCCAGCAGTGGAGCAATATTCGTGAGAATTGTAGGACAACCTCGTCGGGGCTATGGACGCCTGAGTGGCAGTGAGGCAATGTCCCAGATGCTTTTGAAGTTAAGATATTTACATAACCCGCTGCGGCCGATTTCCGAAGTCGAGATGGTTTAGAGATGGAACGAATGCACACGCTCACAAGGTCTTAGATGAAAGTGTTCGGATCCAATATCAGATTCTTCTCCCCTTTTGAGTAAGTATCTTTCTATATGATGGTTTGAGGAAGATTAATCAAGGTTCAATTCTTAAAGTGTTTTTCAACACTTTCCTGTGGAGTCGCCAGATGTTGTGACCTTTTCACACATCGCCCCATTCAAAATGGGGACCCCTAAATTTTGCTCCATTCTGGTCTTTTGGCTTTGGTTTTTCTCTCTCTCTCTCTCTCTTTCCGTCTCTATTCTGGTGTCTGCCTTTCGAGGGATGTCTCCGCCGTTGAGTTTAAACATGAATTTGGCCAAGTCTGAAAATTAGGGTTTGTACTTTCCTGGTCAGTTCAAGGTCAAACGAAGTGAATAAGTTGAAAATAGAGATTGACATTGATGTCGGTATGCATCCAGCAGGCTTCCACTGAAATTTTATCAGATTCTGACAACTTACTATTTTAGTGTTGCATCTGTATACCCATCAAAGATTCTTCAAGTTTCGATCACACTACATCTGTGCCACATCAGGCTACTCTCTGGCAAAATTTGAGCTGAAACGAACGACTTTCTATTTTTAGTAGTTCAGCTTTCGGAGCAAATTTCAGGGCTTAGATGCAGAGTTTTTCGACGCATGTCTGGAGATTCCTTCTGGGTTTTTCGAAACCTTCGAAGATAACATGCAAAATGAGATGATAATCCGTGTTCACCGAGGCTATTTTAGGGTTTGCATGTCGGCTTTTCTGCGATCAGACATTCCTTATGGTTTTTCGAGAGCTTCGCAGCGGATGCTATTACGCAAACGCGAGATGGTCACTCATTTAGGAACCTACTTTATTTTAACAAAAGTATCCCGGCAAACGCCCCCAAAGACTTTCGCATCTCAATACGAAATGCATCGCAATGCAGCCAGTAAACGAACAACGCAGATCATCGCATATGCATGCACGAAATTAGGCTTCCTGCAGATCGGCCCTCGTAAAAGAGGGGTAAAAAGTTTGAATTTTCGAAAACCGGTGTATACCACCGCAATCGTCGTCCTTCAAGCTATATGCTCGTAAAATTTGAAGTCAAACGGAGCACTTACTATTTATAGTAAGTCATTTTAGAAACTGGCTAAAAACAACAAATCACTTGCAGGCGCCGGTGTCAGCAGGCAGGTCACGTGGTGAGGAGTGCATCATTCGAATTTCAAATCAAACGGAGTTGTGGAAGTATCAGAAGCAGGCAGTTACTATAAATAGCAAACCACCTTCAGAAATAGGCTAAAAATAGCAGGCCAACCCGAAATAGCAGTGTCAACAGGTTGATGAAGTCGTAAGGATCCAGTGTTCAAAATCTCAAGACAATCTGAGCTTCTGAAGTGTGAGAATTAAAAGGCTTACTATTTATAGCAGGGCATGGATAAGCTGGCAGAAGAAGGGAAAAATGTCTAAGTCTGAGTTTCATCCTGCAGACACCTCCAAATGCGCCATGCTTGCCTTCAAGGTGATGGAAAATATTCTATGAAATGAGTTCATCCTCCTGCCACCTCCAAATGCACCCAAGTTGGTGGAGTAGAAGCATAAAAAAATTCTAAGGCAAGCTTCATCCTGCTTCCTAGGCAAAATGCGCCCAACATACCTTGATGCCATGGAATAAAATCTAGGTGTTAGCTTCATCCTGCTCATGCCTCTAAATGCGCCCTCACATGCAAGCAAAATCCAAAAATTTTCTAAGTATAAAACTCGTCCACCTCCTATCGCAAAATGCGCCCATGCAACAAGAAAGTCAAAGAGGTCAAAACGTTTCATCCTCCCACCTAGCTAAAATGCGCCCACCTTGAGAGTTTGATGAGAAAAAGATTCTAAGGCATGAACTCATCCTCCACCACCCTCCATTTGCGCCCATCCTTCATGCATGTGGAAATGCGCCCAAATGGGGCCATGTGAGGACAAAAATAAGGAAGTCAAAGGGTCACATGCTAGGCGTTGGAAATTTAAAATCCCTCTCACCCTCTTATATGCGCCCATCCTCCTCCTAGGCTCAAATGCGCCCAAAAGAGGCCATGTGAGGACAAAAATAAGGAAGTCAAAGGCTCACTTGTTGGAGGCGTTACAAGTTTCATCCTTCTTGCATGCCAAAATGCGCCCAAGGTGTTGAGGTTGAAGTGAAATATGCTAGGCGTGTTTAATATGCCCCTTCAAGTGTGGTATGCGCCTAAAGTTGATAAGGGTGATGAATATAATATGTGAGGCATTGGGAATATTAAGGGGGTGAATGGAAAATGTTGCCTAAGCGTGTTGAATATTCCTCATGAAGTGTGATGTGTGCCTAGGATGTGTGAGGTGGTAAAGAATGTGCTAGGCGTTGGAATTTTTAAGCCTATGGAGGATAAAAAAAACAAAATGCAAGGTGGTGAATAAAATAAAGAATGTGCCAGGCGTTGGGATTAAATATCCTCCATGACATGTGCCTTCAGGAAAATCTTCTAAGTGAAGTTGATAAAATTTCCACCACTGGCGAACGAATGAAGTTGAATAAAATTTTCTAAGGAAAAATTTTCAAAGTGATTCAAAATTTTTCTAAGGAAAAATATTTTCTTCCTTGGGAAAATAGGCCTAGACATGGAGGTGATGAAATTTTTCTTGAAGCACGAGCAAATTTTCCAGTGATGAAGTCAGAGAATGCTGGCATTGCAGGATAAATTTATAATTTTTTCGAGTCAACGCAACACAGGATGTTCACAGAGATGAAGAATGGATTTAAATTGATTGAATAATATTTTCCTAAGGTTCAAAATTTTAATGAACCCGTTCGTTGTGTACCCATGGATTCATTGCGTTTTCGAGAAAATTTTCTTCTGGGTACTGACGATATTCGAGGAGAAACGGATTTCTATGTCTTCTGCACTTCGCCGAGACCTTCAGCATGAAGAATTTAATTGGTGCTCGAATTATGAATTTTCCTAAGGGAAAATTTTAAAATTTTCTAAGGCAAATTTGAATAAAATGGTTTTTGCTTCGACGATGAATTTAAAGTAAATTGACTAGATGATTTTGATTGAGTTCTTCACAGATGAATTTTCTAGAGCGTCAGAGGTGATTAAAATTTAAAATTTGCAAGACAGAACTTCGGCTGGCGAATGGAAATTGTTAAATTGATGAATTTAAATTAAATATTTTCAAAAGTGAATTTAAAAGATGCCAATCAAAGTTCAACTTAATGACGTCGAAAGACAAGTGTCAAAAATACCAGAGAGGGAAATTTGAATGAAGTAGTGGAGATTTAATACACTGGCTAAACATAGCCTCCTTCTGGAATTCGATTTTCCTATAAGAATTGAGAAGTTTTTCATTTCTTTTCATAGCTGAAGGAAAATCGAATTTGCTCTGAGTCTGATGTTGAAGTGTTGCTGAAGTTCGAAATTTGTTGAAGTAAGTTGTTGAAGCTGCAGTGCAAGGAAGTGCAAGATTTTGTTCTAAAGGATTTGAAGTTGCCAGTGCAAGTGGGAAAATCGATTTGGGAAGAGGAGTTTGCTGAAGCTAAGTTTTAAAATCTGAAGTTGCTGAAGGCTGAAAGTTGATTGAAGAAATTTCAATTTGAAAAAGAATATTGCTGAAGCTAACTGTTACTAAGGAAGTGCACACTTGCTGATTTGCTGATTGAAGAAGTGCGAATTTACAAGAGTGAAGTTACTAAAATCTGCAGTTGTTGAGTGTGAAGTGAAGTTGCTGAAGCTTGCTTAGAAATTTGTTTCTAAGTGATTGATAATTCGAAGTCTGTTGAAGAAGAAGTTGAGGTTTGCAAATGAGAAATAATATTGCAACTTCTTGAAGTCGACTGGCAGCCCCGCAAAGTACTTTATTCTTTTTTCTAAGTTAATTTGCTTATGGATGTTTATTGTTTTGCAGATGGCTGAAGCAAGGACAACTGGCAAGGACAACAATGGTGCATCCAGGAAAGCTGTCATAAAGAAGCTGAGCAAGTCTTTCTTGTCGGAGTCGAAGTTTACTTCAAAGTTGGGCAAGCTGGCGGATACGAATTTGGGCTCTCTCAACTTGGAGACTTTCAAGAATCGAATGTTGGGGATTGGTAATCATCAACCTTCGACCACTTCACACAACATCATCCGAAGTGGGTTATATGCAGCTGCTGGTTTTCCACCCGCCATTCAGTGTTC